>JAQPPZ010003710.1:0-104705 GCA_028583015.1 Wollemia nobilis
GTGCTTTGAAATGCAAAACTTCAACATGCATGGAAATCGCTACTCTCTTCATTGCAAGCTCCTTTCCTCCATTTATGTCGCGAAATCGCGACACATTTTCTCTCTCCTCAGCGAAAACTCGACATGTCGCGACATCGCGACATTTTGGCGTGCATTTTCTCTCTCTTGCTTTTTGTCGCGAAATCGCGACACATTTTCTCTCTCCTCAGCGAAAACTCGACATGTCACGACATCGCGACATTTTGGCGTGCATTTTCTCTCTCCTGCTTTTTGTCACGAAATCGCGACAAAAAACATGTCGCGATATCGCGACAGTTTTCTTCCTTGTCTCTTTCTGCCAATTTCTGAATCTGGGTCACCTCTGTTTTGCTTGAAACTTTTTGCACTTGATCTGATTGACCTTTGAACTACATCAATTGCATCAATCTATCTGTGTTGACAACAATGACAATACTTTCTCAATGCTTTTGCTGCACCTTGCTCAACAAAGTTTGCGGATGGTTTTGAAAAGAGCCGGTTTCTTCTTGTAGTGAAGTGTTAATGTGGGAGAGTTAGTTTTTTTTTTTTTTAAATATAGAAAAATCAATAGCATTATTGAGTATTGTCATTATAAACTTGAATATTGCCATTATAAACTTTAGAATATGAAATTGAAACAATTAACCCACAAATACTTAACTTCTATCTTCTAACCTATTGCCTTTTTAAATGGTTCTCTTTTTTGTAGTTCGGCCTTTCCGTATCAGAAACGGAAGAACGCTACTATTCCTACAACCACCCGGCTCTTTTTTTGAGAGGTCGATTCAGACTAATCATTCACGTTTGATAAGGGAAAGGGCCATCCATATTCACAAGCCGCCTTTGTCACAGAGATTCATTGAACCTGCTGAACCCTCTCTGTTCTGAAGGGCCTTTTAAACTTTTATAAATACCAAAACCTTAACCTTAATTACTAAGTTGTACTATCGAACAAAAAAATATATATTATTCGTTCAAAAATGACGTAAGGTTGTCCTACGCGGACCCACATCCAAGTTGTCAAACCAACTCAAACAACATAAAGTCAATCAATCGAAAACCACTTGGAATGTGTTTTTTGTTTTTCACAACTTCACGGACACAACCACACATAGAATTAGATCTTCTGAAGGCCATTGATTTTTGGCTTTCACTAATCACTATCATGACGACCATAAAAATTTGAGAATTTAAAGATTTTAAGGATGTTCGGTGTATTTGGTATGTTTTAATTTTTTTAGGTTTTTATATAATAAATTAAGTTTAAATTATATGGAATCAAATGTTTTTATACAAAATCAATTTTTTTTTTTAAATTTATGCTTTTCTTTATATAACTAAAAAAATATTAACAAGGGCATTATATTTCAAGTTTAAATTACACATAATCAAATTTCTTAAAACAAATTGTCGGAGATTAGTTGATTGGATTGGTAAGACTTTGGATACTTACCAAAAAGAAACCAAGGTTCAAACCTTCAAAACATGTCCAATAAAAACAAAGTAATAATCTAAGTTGATCCGGCTGAATAGTAATAATAATGAAATACCAACGCTAAAAAAATATTTATACAAAATCTAAAAGTTAAAAAAAAAACAAAAAACTAACACTTTATCTTGAAATTTCATGGAAATGTAACCTAAAAAAATATCAACCGCGCTTTCGCCAGCTCATTGTACTCCAATCTTCATGTACCGTGTACCATCTACTCCCACCCATTTCCATTAAGCCGGACCTGTACTCAGCACAACTGATAAGGAGTCCCCATGCCTCATGCAACGTTCCATCATTCGCCACGTCTCCCAACTTCAATTTAACATCGGATTTGGACGACGTCCGCACGTACAGCGCCGGAGCTTTGAATTACTTAAAAAAAAAAAAAATCAAGATTTTGAAAGTGTGTCTTAATTATATATTTGGAGAGTGTTCCAATTATACATTTGTTTGAGTGTTCATACTAACATAAAGTTATATCTTGATTATAATACATGAACATGTAATCTTTTTTCAATACATAAGGATTACCTAATATCATTAGGTGTTGTTACTATAAACTCTAGATTTTAGTGCTTTTTTACATAATATTTAACATTTTTATTTGATAATTCATTGACTTTTTTTAACATTCAAGTTGAAGGAAGAAAATTCATCTAAGGTCTTATAAATTTATTTATATGTTCTTAAGAATTTGTAACTAGTTAATTATTATTATTTAATTTGGAATAAACAAATAAATTTTGAAATAGAAAATTATACACTTTACAAAATAGTTTATGAGTTATTATTGGTGTGAATCTTATAATAAACAAATAATAAGTATATTTTATTGATAATTTTAATTTACAAAAATAAATTGATATTATATAATTTATGTTAATATTAGAAATTGTTAAAATTTAAATATTATTTTTAAAAGTGAAAGAATTTAGATTTATAAATTATAATTTTAAACAATTAATTTTTGTAATCTATATTGAAAAATGAGCTAATTCAATGCATTGTGGATAAGTGGTAAACGCAAATAATATTGTTCTAATAATTTAATTTTGTTTCTATATATTTATAAGGTAACTTTAAGATAATAAGGTTTAATATAATAATTTACTTTCTCTATATTGCCATAATAATATTGTTCTTTATAATATTGTACTAATGCATTCATTATATAATATGATGATTTTAGATGTATATAATACCAATTAAATCAATATTATATATAGCTTATAATAATAAATATAATTGAGTTATCGGTTCATGTAAAGGAGTTCGAGAGCAAGTGGGTAGTTAAAACTCTCCAGTTGAAATCGAGAGGCCCAAGTTCAAATCTCTCCCCTCACATGTTGAGGATATGCTATGTAACGGTTATATCGTGAGCACGGTTATATCGTGAGCACATAATAAATATTTACCCCCTTTAAAAAAACATAATAATAAATATAATTGAATTAATAGACCAATTAAAAAAAATTAAGAATAAAATTTTTATCATTCTAGAAGGTTGTCTTCTATTAATCATGTTCAAATTTAAGTTTTGACCAGTATAAAGGTCCCCTGGATGTAAATAGTGGATGCTTGATCTCTATGTCAGTTGTCTTAACCTCGTTATAAACTATAATTTATGGTAATCTATTACAAAGTGTTAATCAAGTTAAAATTGAGTATTTTTACCCTATATATTAAAGCTTCAAAATCAATTCAGGGACCTAGTATGTATGAGGGGACACTTGAATCCATGGTGGGATGCTAGAGATTGAGTGTATGAGAGCTTTAGTAGATGTTTAACCCATAATGGTAGTTAGGTAGCTATGTGCATATAATTTTGCTTTGATTTGATGTAACTATGGTTTGAAATTTAACTTTTTATATTTAATAAAAAATTATTATTATAAAAAATACTATTAAAATTATTATTTTTTAAAATGTTATTTTTATAAACATTAAAATGAGTTAGATTTTTATATAAATATAATATTCTAAGTTTATTGCAATTAGATTCTATTTTTCCCTAGTAAAATATTATTTATTATTTGTACATGTTCAAACAAAACCAGTGACATTATTATTAAAAAGTATCATCATTATTATTGAAAATTTACAAGAACTATGATTTTTTTAGATTTTGTTAGTGTGAGAAATCCCTATGGTTGATGCTTAGAGTTGGGAATCCCCATCCCACTATGACCACTCCTGAGGAGGATAGTTGAGCTTATCAATAGGGAATTCAACACACAACCCCACACACCATGGTTTGAACCTATTATAAGAAGAATGATTATAGCAATACATTATTATTTTTAATAATTTATGTAGGATTTTAATGGGCTTTTCTTGTATTACATCATGACCACATAGTGGATTATAACAACTTGATAATTTTACATACATTACTTGGAAATATTCAAACATGGGTAACATCCTTTAAAATCAAGGAATTTAACCATTTGAAATCATGTTATTTTATGTTAATCTAGATAAAAATAAAACATTGATTCATTGCCCTAACTTATTTTTTTTTATCAAATTTATTTTACCCTCTATTCTATTAGGAGTGAAAGGATAATACAACTTGGCAAGCATATGAGATACCATGGACTATGCTAAAACATTTGGAAGACTTAAAAATGAAGAAAGAAGTACAAAGCAATAGTTAAATCCAAGAATCCTAATAGGGGAATCATAGGAGATGGAATGTTTATTATTCATTTTCTCCATAGTACTACTATCATTAATATGCATAGTAAGATAATAATCCTATCTAATTCATGAAGAAATCCCAAGATAATTAATGGAAGCACAACCCACTACAAAAATTTACCTATATTAGTGTATCTTACCTATAATAGTGAATCAACTCAAGAGAACTATAACCCACTCATATGGACTAAACAAAATACTAAGAACCCTCGATTTTCTTTTGGTATGTTATTCATGGAAATTATTTGTCATGCATGTTGCCACTTCAAGAAATCCATCTATCAAACTCTCTTTATTGATAATATTTATTTTAAATCTATTCAAGATGAATAGTGGTAGATATGATGCTTTGATTAGAAATTATGCTTTTAAGAGTGATAATATACAACATCCAACAAACCAAAATCTTTAAATATAAATAACCAATGCTAAATAATTCCTAAAAACATCCTTTTAGACTTTGAAGAGAGGATTTTAAAATATAATGTTAGAATTTCACAATAATAGATATGCAAAGCATTACATAAAATATAAAGAGAAGAGTGGAACTGATTAATTTTTTCCAAAGATCAACTCTATATAAATAACAGAGTTGATCATTGAGAGTCGTTGGATTACAAAAACTCATTAGACCTGATGAAGACACCACTGAGAGCTCCTTGACACATGGAAAAATATTTTTCTATTCTTGGACTTTGTGAAATTTGAAAAATGTCCACCCACATCCACGTTGTCAAACCAACTCAAACAACATAAATTCAATCAATCGAAAACCACTTGGAATCTGTCTTTTTTGTTTTTCACAACATCACGGACACAACCATACACATAGAATTAGATCTTCTAAGGGCAATTTATTTTTGGCTTTCACTAATCACTATCATGTCTACAATCACACAAAAATATGAGAATTTAAATATTTTATGGATGTTCAATGTTTTGGGTTCTCATAAATAATATTTTTTATAAAAAATTAATTTTTTTCAAAAATTTATATTTTATTTTAAAATTTTTCTAAATTATATAATTAAAATCTTTTCAAAAACTTATCTTATTTAAATTACACAATTAATTTTTTTTCAAAAACTTATCTTCCATATAAAAGAAAATTCTATAGAATCTATGATATGTAAAAACTTATGACTTAGCAATTTAATTAGTTATGTGGTACTCTAGAGCATCTGCGAGCGAGGATAATGTTTTGGATGCATCGAACATCAATTTGAGTGACTTGTTTTGGTCTGATAAGCATGGTGTGGTTGGCCCATCTCAGTCATGGGATTCGGGTAAGGTGTGTTCTGTTTTCCTTTGGTGAGTTGTTTTCTCCCTATGATGTTAATGTGGACTCTAGCCAAATTTACGTCCCAGATATCACGGTTAAAGACCATCATTGGATGCACTTAAACGCTGGGCCATATCTTGGTGGAAGCCTCGTGGCTTGTTGGATCTAGCCACTCTTCCTCGAAACTTTTTTCTTATTAGACTTTCTTGTGAGGACTCTTGTAAGATTTTGGAAGGTGACCCCTGGTTTTACGAGGATTCGCAGTCTTTTTCTCAAGAAGTGGGGCCATGATTTTAACCCAACGACTCAGAGGGTCAATTTGGTCCCAATTTGGATTCGTCTACCAGAATTTCCTACGTATTTGTGGTACGAGTCTATCTTCAGAGTGATGGCTAACAATATTGGTGATTTTATTTCTTTTGATAAAGTCTCTCTGTCCATGGAATGAAGGCTAGTACATTAGAATGTGTATCATGGTGGAAATAGAGAGGAACCTTCCTAATTCGGTGGAGATTGTTTCTCATCTAGGATCATGGAGTCAGGTTGTGGTCTATGAGAATAAGCCACAGGCATGTAAGTTGTGTGGGATTGGGGGCCACCATCAGAATTTTTACCCCCAAAACAAGTCGGCTGGCCATCCTGTTTTGAATGGTCTGAAGAGAGGGTCCAACATGGATTTTGTTTCGAAATGGACCCCTTTTAAGAAGCAGAAGGTGTGGCACAAGAAACCTCTTGGTTCATCGAAAGGTAAAGAGATTGCTTCTTCTCCTTCTCAGTTGATGAAAGCTAATGAAACTCCTATTTTTTCTCATAAGGAGACGACGCATGGTAAGAAGGGTTCCTTGAACCCTTCCCCTCGTAATCTAGAGGTGGTCCTCCATGCTGACCCTATGGGTCATGTTGTTGATTTACCTCTCTCTAATTCCTTTGGGTGTTTGGAGGTGGAGAAGGACAAAGGAGATCAAGTGTCTCAGGATGAGGTGGCTTTTTCTTCTTCGATGGCCACTATGACTACTCCAGTAAGGAGCTTTCTGCTCTTTAGAATATCTTGAATTTTTCTATCCCATTAGAAGGTGGAGTTTCTGAACTGGTAGGAGGTCAAAGCCCATATTTTTCTTTGCCACCTATAATGGAGAAAGGGTCTCTTGGTCCCAAGACTGGAAGCCACCGCAAGAAGGGTGTAGATATTGGTATGGTTAAGAGGCCCGGTAGGCCCCCTAGTAAGTCAGGCAAGAAGAGGTCGATGGATGATGCACTGGCTAATGGTGGTCAGGCTCTTTTGTTGGTGAAATAAGGGACTAGTGATAAGATTTTGAAGATGGATGGTTTCAAATCCTCTCCTCCTAGGGGGTGGGCAAGAAACTCTCTTTCTATTTTTTTGATGAAAATTAGTTCCTGGAATGTCCAAGGGCTAAATAGCTCTTCTAAGCAAAGGTTACTTGCTTCATTTTGGAGAAATAATTCTCTAGATATCTTGTGTATTCAATATTCTAAATTAGTTTCTTCTTCGTGGGAGTCTATTCATAAACTGGTGTGGAAGGAATCCAATTTTATGGCAAGTGAGGCAATTGGTTCCTCTGGTGGTCTTCTCTCCTTCTAGAATCTTTCGTGTCTTGATGGCCATGCTCTTTCTTCTTCTAGAAGGATTATCAATATTTTGTTTTAGTGCAAAATAACTAATAGGAGATGGGTCCTTTCCAACATTTATGCGCCTAATTCGTATATGGATATACCTATATTTTGGTAGTTTCTCCTTGATATGCAAAGCACCTTTCAGAATGAGGACTGGGTTGTTGTTGGTGATTTTGACTCTCCTCTCTATCCCTTTGAGAAAAGGGATGGCAATCCAGTGGATGAGAGAAGCCTATAGGATTTTTCCGAATTTGTAAACTCTACTGAGCTACAGTATTTGGATCTTAAAGGGGTGAAATTCACGTGGAGTAATCAGCGCTCGAGTGAAAGTTTTATTTTGAGCAGACTGGATAGAAATGTTGTCTCTTCTCATAGGCTTAATTTGTTTTGTGATACTTCTTTGTCTGCACTGCCCAGGTTTGGTTCTGACCATAATCCTCTTTGGTTGGAAGTCCCTGATGGTTTGTTGTTCCTCCCTCACCCTTTTAGATTTGAAGTTATGTGGTGCTCGCACCCTGACTTTGAATCTTGTTTAAAAGAATGGTGGTAGGAAGATATCGAGGGGGATGGAATGCTTCGGTTGACTAATAAAATTAGAAGACTCAAAAATTATCTTAAGCTGTGGAACAAATTTTTATTTGGAATTTTTTTTAGAGAAAAGGAAATAATGAAAGCATAGTTGAAAAATATTGAAGCTGTGATGGAGGTTCATGGTTGCTCTAAGGATTTTTTTATGGAAGAAAGATCCTTGCTAGTGGAATACCATAACAGGAAAACGCAAGAAGAGTTGTTCAAAAAATAGAAGACCAGGGAGTTGTGGCTCAAATAAGGGGACCGTAATTCTCATTTCTTTCATACCTCCACTCTGCAAAGAATAGGTTGCAACAGAATCATAGAAATAGAGAAAGGAAGTGGTATTGTTGCATATGATGTCTTGGAGGTCCAAGAGGAAGCAATATTTTTTTTTAGCAATTTACTTTGTTCGGTTCATATGTGTGACCTTCCATCTGAAGGTGAAATGTTGGAAGCAATCCCTTCACTTGTTTTTGCTAATTATAACAATATGCTTTTGGCCCCCTTCTTCGATTAAGAAATCTTTGAAGTTGTTAAGGGGATGGGTCCCCTCAAGGCACTGGGATCGGATGGTTTTTCCCCATGTGTTTTCCCAAAAAAGTTTGCACATATGCAAGGAAGATGTATGTGTGGCTATGAGGGATGTACAACACTCACAATTTAT
Organism: Wollemia nobilis; assembly: GCA_028583015.1. Classification (NCBI taxonomy): domain Eukaryota; kingdom Viridiplantae; phylum Streptophyta; class Pinopsida; order Araucariales; family Araucariaceae; genus Wollemia; species Wollemia nobilis. The sequence goes on from JAQPPZ010003710.1 coordinate 8,365, forward strand.
CTTGAAAGTTGTGAATTCGAATTTCCTAACCCTCATTCCCAAGAAGGATGTGGTGTCTTCTTTTAGAGATTTCAAGATGATTAGTTTATGTAATACCATATACAATATCTTTTCTAAGTCCATTGCGAACATACTTAAACCACTTCTACCATTGTTGATTGACTCAACGCAGAGTACCTTTGTCTCGGGAAGACAAATCCTTGATGATGCTATAGTAATTCATGAATTGATGCACTCCGTGTATAAAAGTGGAAGGGTAGGTTTTTTTCTTAAGTTAGATGCTAACAAAACGTATGATCGTGTTTCTTGGGCTTTCCTTTTTAGTGTGTTGATAAAGTTTGGTTTTTGTGAGGGTTGGATCAACCTTGTTAAGGCTTGTATTTTATCGGCTTGGTTTTTGGTTCTTGTTAATGGTTCTCCGATAGGCTTCTTTCACTCTTGCCATGGTCTGATATAGGAGGATCCTTTATCACCTTTACTTGTTATTCTCATGGTATAGGCTTTGGGAAGAACGATATCTAGATGTCGTAATGAGTTGAGAATGCACCCTGCAGTTCCTTGCAACCCGATCTCTCATTAGCAATTTGTAGATAATCCTCTCCTTTCTTGTGTGGCATCGATGGTCATTTTTAGGTAAGTAAAAGCCATCTTGGACTATTATGAGAAGGCAAACAGTCAGTAAATTAGTTTTTTGAAGAGCAATATATTTTTTATTAACACACCTGAAGTGCAGTAGAGGAGTATTACTGACATCTTGAATTTTTGGATAGCCTCTCTTCCCTCCTTGTACCTTGGTCTTCCTCTTTTTTTTGGAGGATTAAGAGCAGGATGTGATTCCTAGTGATCAAAAGAATTCAGCATAAGTTAATGACATTGAAAGGAGCCCTTCTGAGCCAAGTAGACAAGGTGGTTTTGGTTCAGAGCACTCTATAGAGTATCCCTATCTATTTTATGTATTTATTCCATGTCCCTGGGAAAGTGTAATCTAAGATTGATAGTATTTGTAAAGCTTTCTTATGGGCAGGACCAAAACTTAAAGGCAGGTTCCATCTCATTTCATGGGAGCAACTCTGTAGAAATAAGAATGTTGGGGGCTTGAATTTGAAAAGTGTAGATAGAATGAACAAGGCCCTGGTAGAAAAGCTAGGTTGGAAGGTCACCTCCAATGATAGTCGATTATGGTGTCAAATTTTGAAGGCCAAGTATAATTTTGATTCCTTTATTTCTGATTTTCTCCCCTATGGAGGTTCTGCGTTCTGGAACAACCTAGTTAAATCGAGGAATTTTATTAACCATATTAGTAAGTGGATTGTTGGTAATTGGAGGCAAGTTAAATTTTGGGATGATGTGTTGTTGAGAGATCATCCTCTCAATGAAGACACTCATTTTAGGGATCTTATTGATGGGTTCAGGGTTGTTGGCTTGGAGAACGTTGTAGATTTCACTAAGGTCTGTGAGAATAGACTTGTTTGGTCCAATTATCCAAGGATGGTGAGGAATATCAGGGATTCTCAATTATGGTATCTACTCATGTAGGAGCTCCGTCTCTATGTAATTAGGCAAGTCAATGTGGAGGATTGTCTAATTTGGAAGGCGAATAGTGCGGGCTTTTACTCTATGAAGACTTCCTATGAGCTTCTTAGTGAGGATGGTGGTGGTTTTTTCCCACATGGCTCCATTTTGCTTAAGCACCTAACTCCTAGAGTAAACATGTTTTTCTACTTGGTAGCTCTAAACAAGATTCTTATGATTAAGAATCTTCATAAAAGAGGTTGGTGCTTGGTTAATAGATGCTATATGTGTAAATATGCATGGGAATCGACCTCGCACTTACTCCTCAATTATGAAGTCTTTAAAGAGATTTTGTTGTCTATCCTCGGGTGGCTAGGTGTTAGTTGGGTTTTTCCTAACTCTGTGATAGATTGTATTTTACAGTGGGTTCCCCCCTTCTTGTCACCTAAGTTGAGGTACTTTTGGATATTTTTGCTACCACATGTTATGTGGGGTGTTTGGAAGGCGAGGAATGCTAGGATATTTAGGGATAAAGTTTTTTCCTCTCATAATTTGAGTGTTCGCATTTTGGGAAGGATGGTGGAGAATGTTCTATGTGCCAGCTTGGAGTCGGAGCTAACATAAGCCTCCATTCCCAGTAAAATTTTGGTGGAGCAAAGTCTGGGCTTTGGGAACATGGATCACCCTCCTCTTGTGCCTGATCCTAGGAGCTTGGTTCGTTGGACCCCCCACCCATAGGCTGGATTAAATTGAATTTCAACGGAGCCTCTAAATGCAATCCCGGTTTGGCTAGTATGGGAGGGGTCATTCATGACAATAAAGGAATTTTGCTCCTTGCTTACGCTGAACCTATTGGTGTGAATTCTTCTCAAGTTGCTAAGGTGAGGGAAGCTTACTTAGGATTGATAATTTTAAAATATTTTGGTTTCAGAAGAGCTATTATTGAATGTGATTCGTTTTCATCAGTATGCTCAACGACTCTTACCATGTCAGTTGGAAAGTGGCTAGTTTAATTGATGAGGCTATGGATTTGTCTTGCGCTCTAGAGGAGATTCAAATTTGGCATATTCTTAGAGAAGGAAAATTGACTATGGATTTAATGGTAAATATGAGAGTAAATCTTTAGGTATTTAGTGTTTGGCAGAGGGATTTCCCTCTTGAGGTAATCAACCATGTCCTGAATGATGTTCATTAAATGGTGGTTGGTGGCTAGTGCTTTCTTGCTGTGGGGATGGGATTTTTGAGTTCTATTCGTAGTGGGTGGGCAACGGAGCATCTTCCCCATGGCACCTTTGAAGCACCAATTTTTCAATTTTAAATTCCAAAACCCACCAGTATTTATGCCTTAATTGTTAGGAAATGTCCCTAAGCTTCTCAAGAAATTATGCTTTGATTAGATATTATACTTTTAAGAGTGATAATATACAACATACAACTAATCAACATCTTTAAATATAAAGAACCAATGCTAAATAATTTCCAAAAACACCCTTATAGACTCTGAAGAGGGGGTTTTAAATTATAACTGCATACTGTTAGAATTTCCCAAAATAGACATGCATAGCATTACATAAAATATGAAGAAAGAGTAGAACTGATTGATTTATTCCAAGGATCAACTTTGTATAAATAGCAAAGTTGATCATTGAGAGCCGTTGGATTACAACAACTCATCAAACCTGATGAAGACACCACTGAGAGTTCACCTGACACATGGAGGAGTGGAAACTCAAGTGTGTCTATCCTAGTAGAACTTAAGAGAATATTCACTTATTCTAACACCCCCCTTAAGTGATACTAGGGGTGGTTTTTACAAATGAGTCCCGACAAGAAGGCCTGATGAGGTACTCATGTACAATGACTTCCTTTTTGAAGAGATGGTAAAAACCCTATGGGAAAAGCCATCAATCAAAAAGGAAATAAGGAAGAGGCTTGTCTTCGGATGGTGAAGATTGTCCTCTTAATACAAAAAGAACGATGAGTCCCGACAACATGGCCTGATGAGGTACTCATTTACATTATAGAGATGGTGAAAAAACCCCTTGGGGAAAAACCATCTATCACAAGAAAATATTTAATATAGAGGCGTGTCTTCGGATGGTGAAGATTGTCCTCATACAATTATAGAGTCCCGACAACTTGGCCTGATTAGGTACTCATTTACAATTTATAGATGGTGAAAAAACCCCTTGGGGAAAAACCATCTGTCACAAAAAATATCCAAGATAGAGGCATGTCTTCGGATGGCGAAGATTGTCCTCATAATATACATGTTGTTGGAGAGATGATAAAAAAACCACAAGGGAAAAAACCATTCTCCAAAGAATATAATGAGAGGTGGAAGACCTTTGTGTCAATGCAGTTGTATTACTCCAAGTTTATCTCGCAACTGAAGGTAACGCGGAGAAGGAAATGACTTGGTGAAGATGTCTGCAATTTGATTCTCAGTTGGAATATAGTCCAAGTATATGTCCCCATTCTGAATGTGTTGTCGAATGAAGTGCATATGTATCTCAATGTGCTTGGTGCGTTGATGCTCAACTGGATTTCGTGCAATGTGAATTGTGCTCTGATTGTCACACCAAAGAGTTATAGGTTTGTCATGGGACAAACCAAATTCCCTTAGAATTTGATGAAGCCAAAGAGCTTCCTGACTTGCTAAAACTGCTGCCCTGTATTCTACCTCTGTAGATGATAAGGCTACTGCTTGTTTTTTTTTGCATAACCAGGCTATTGGCGAAGAACCAAGACAAAAGACATAGCCAGAAGTTGAACATCTATCTTCTACTGAACCTGCCCAATCTGAATCTGTGTAGCCAATGATATCCATGGATTTTCCCTTATATAAGAGCCCAAATTGAGTAGTTCCTTGCAAGTAGTGGAGGATTCTTTTTGTTGCTTGCCAATGACTGAAGTGAGGTTGATGGGAGAATCTAGATATGAGGCCAACAACATATGAGATATCTGGATGAGTATGAGTAAGGTATAACAGACTCCCTACAAGCTGACGGTATAGAGTTGCATCACATAGAGGGGATGAGCAGGAAGTACTTAGATTTATGCCAGATTGAAAAGGTGTAGGAGAAGGTTTGCAGTCTGACATTTTAAACCTCTGAAGAAGATCTAGAGTGTATTTTTGTTGACACAATGAAATACCTGCATTTGTTTGATTTATTTGGATCCCAAGGAAGTAATGAGCTAAACCTAGATCAGCCATATCAAATTTTTCAGAGAGGGAGTCTTTTATAGTCTGAATGTGATCGAAGGTACTACTAGTGATTAGAAGATCATCAACATATAAAACAAGAATGGTGATTTTTCCTTCATCTCTCCAAATGTAGACTGTGTTATCAGACTCACAATGAGAAAAACCTACGGAAAGAAGGAAGGAGTCCATATTTTCATACCAAGCTCTAGGAGCTTGTTTGAGACCATAGAGAGACTTGTTTAGCCTACAAACAAGAGAGGAGTCTTGAGTGAAACCAACAGGTTGTTCCATGTATATCTCTTCCTTTAAATCCCCATGTAAGAAAGCACTTTTTACATCCATTTGAAAGACATGCCACTTTTGGGAAGCAGCCAGAGCAAGAACCAGTCTTACAGAATCCATTTTAGCAACTGGAGCAAAGGTTTCGGCATAATAAATTCCTTCAATTTGAGAGAAACCTTTGGCTACTGAGCTTTGTGTTTGTCAATTTCTCCATTAGGACCATACTTTGTTCTGTAAATCCATTTACAATGAACTAATTTCCTTCCTTTAGGCAAGGGAACTAAATCCCAAGTTTTATTTTTTATTAAGGAAGAGAATTCATTTTCCATGGCATCATCCCATTCTTTAATACCAGTTTCTTCTTTGAAGGACTGAGGATCAGAGGAAATAGACTGACAGACAAGACCAGTGCCTATGGAGTTGGTTGATCTGGATGATGGAAGATTTTGGATGTAAGGAGTAGCTTCTTTAACAATGGTGTGGGCCCATTTTGGCATAGAGGAAGGAGTAGAAGGAGTGGAAAGACATTGAGTTGGAGTTACAGGTTCCCCATATTGATTATCAATCTCTAAGTTAACCTCTAGAGTTGGTTCTTCATAATATTGAGGTTCTATTATAGGAGAAGGCTCAATGGAGGAAGAGGAGAGTTGAGGATATTTCTGAGGGAATGTTTCATCAAATTGTACATTCCTATGAAAAAATACCTCATGAGTTGAGGGATCAAGGAGCCTGTATGCTTTCATTTCCTCACAATAACCAACAAAGATGAGCTTTCTACTTTTCTTATCTAGAGCCTTCCTTTTCTTCTTTGGGATGTGCGCCCAAGCAATACACCCAAAAATATTGAAGAAGGAAACATCTGGTTTTGAACCAGTCCATGCTTCTTCAGGAGTTAAATGATCAAGAGCTTTATGAGGTGTGCGGTTTTGAATATAATTGGCACAGTTAATAGCTTCTGCCCAAAAAACTTTTGGAAGATCTCTTGAATGGAGCATACAATTTGCCATTTCCTTTAATGTTCGGTTTTTCCTTTCTGCAATGCCATTTTTCTGAGGATTATGGGAGACAGAATGTTGATGAATGATGCCATGACTTGATAGAAATATGGAGAACTCATTACTGTAGTATTCCCCCATTATCTGTGTGAATTTGCTTGATTTTGCAAGAGGCCTGATTTTCAACTAAGGCTTTGAAGACTTTAAAGTGGGATAGAACATCACTTTTATATTTCAGGAAGTAGACCCAAGTTCTTCTAGAAAAGTCATCAATAAAGGTTAGAGCATACTTTGCTCCTTTGAAAGAAGGTTCTGGAAAAGACATCAAGTCACTATGGATTAATTCTAGAGGGGATGAGGCTTTTAGAGAACTACTTGGGTGGAAAGGATCTTGATGTTGCTTTCCAAGGGCACATCCAGGACAAACTCCATCAATAGAAGAGACTTGGGGTAAACCTGTTACCATATCATGGGTGCTCAATTCCTTTAGGTAGTTGTAACTAAGATGACCAAACCTTTCATGCCAAATTTTACTTTCAAGATCTCCATGAGCCACAAAATAGGAGGCCCCTTCTAGATTTTTGAATCCTTTGAAGTGAAATAGGTGAGTGTTGTGATCAATAACTCCTTTGGCTATGAGAGAATGGGGATCTTGAAAGTCTCTTATCTCAACTCCTATTGGAGAGAAGAGAATTATTTTCCCCTTTCCAGAAGTACAAATCTGATAGACGGAGAGGAGATTTGTGGCAATGTTTGGAACATAGAGAACATTATTTATAGAGCCACCATCAATGGTTATGTCCCCCTTTCCTTTGACTGGGATAAAGGAAGAGTCACCCACTTCTATGCTACATGTAGAACTTGAGGAGATAGAAGAGAATGACTCATCTAAAGCAGTCATGTGATGAGTAGCTCCAGAATCTAGGACCCAGTAATTAGAGGAAGAATTGGAGGTTTTCCCTTGAACATTTAGGGCTTTCCCTATTTGATTTTTATTGTCTATATTTTGATCCTTCATAGCTGCCTCTAGTTGTTGTAATCTTTTCCAGCATTTGTTTACAGAGTGACCATTCTTTTTGCAGTGAGTACAAGTTATGGGATTCTTTTCCTTCTTTTTGAATTTTTCTTTAGAAGAGGTGGAGGCTACTAAGGCTTTTGAGGAAGAGGAAGAAGAAGAGATTTCATATCTTGCAAGTTTTGTTTCTTCCCTAGTTAGTCTATCACAAAACTCTTCTAAAGAGGGCATTTTAAAGGTTGCACCAAGAGCATCTTTGGTAGATAGAAAGGTGGTAGCAAAGATTTGAAATACACCATTTAGTTTAGAAAGGATTAGATAAATGCATTCTTCTTCAGACTTAGTCTTCCCACTACCTTTGTATTGAGTGAGGACCTCTTTGAATTTGGTGAGGAAGTCAACAATATTGTTGAAGTCCTCAGGAGATAGAGTTGTTAATTCTGCTTCTAGTTGCATTGATCTAATTTGATCTACTTTCCCAAACAAGGTCTTTAGTTTCTCCCAACTTTCATAAGGAGTTTTACAATATGTAATGTGAAACCACAAACTTTCACTTACATTAGAGCTTATAATTCCCATAGTTTCATACATTTTCCCTTTGTGAACAAATATTTCATATTCTTTTTCAAACTCAGGTTGCTTTTCTTCTAAAAGGTGAGTGAGCCCTTTTTGAGAAATGAGATTTAAAATTTTGGGCTTCCATGTATGGTAGTTATGAGGAGTGAGAGGATCAATTGTATTCATTGAATTCATTTTGAATTGAAGTTAACCCAAAGTTCCCCCCTTTAACTTTAATTTAGAGAATGCAATGGATATTAGTTACAGAAGCCTGAACGAATAACCAAATGCCCCAAAATTACCCACCCTAATGAGAGGGAGACTATAAGTAATTTGAGGAAAATTGATATGAGTTTGAGGCTAATGAGAACAAATATGCCAAAGCTTTTTAAGATACATCAAATAACTCAAAAATACCCGCCCTAACGAGAGGGAAACTATAAGTATTGAGGAGATTTGAAGTTTAAGATTGTTTTAAAGAGAACAAATATGCCAGGCCAATATATCTATCTATCTCAAATACCCACCCTGACGAGAGGGAAACTATAAGTATTGTTTAGATAAGATACTTGGAACATAGGCTATATCTTCCAGACCTATAGTGGTAATCTTAATAACCCACCCTTACGTGAGGGAAACTATAAGTTATATTAGATTGCCAATATGGGTGAGAGGAGATAAAATACTTGTCTCTTGAAATATTCAAAAAATATTTTTAGATTAGATTTCAAAGTTTGAGAAAGAGGTAAATATATTATTAAAATTTTAAAAAAATTGAATAAGAACTCTTTGTAAGAAACTTTGTAATCAATAAAACATTTTCATATAATGATTTGCTTACTAAGAAATATTATTAGGATTAATTTGATCACAACACTAAAATAATGATTCAAACTAATAATAATAAGTAAGCTATGAATTGAAATCTTTGATTAGAAGCAAATGATTTTAGCAAAAAAAATATTGTATGATTAACTATAAGCAATATATTTTTTTAAATTTAAAATTTTACTTTGGATTTTATTAGAGAGATGTGAAGAAGGAAGACTTTTAAAAAACACATAGAAGAACACCCCCTAAAAAAATAGAAGGTGCACAAAAAAGCACCTGAAACCCCCTCCCCAAAAAAATTTTTATTTATTTATTTACTAGCTTACAAAGGACTCGTTTCACTATTTTCCCTCGAAGGAGGCGAAGTGAAAAAATGAGTGATAATTTAAAGCTAAAATAAAACTTTAGGGAAGGAAAATAAATGGATTTTTTCCTTTGAAATTGAAGAAAAAACCCGTACAAATATTTTATAGAATGAATGAAATTAAAATAAGACCATTACACTTCGATGCACTTTTGAGAAGACTTTTTTGTTGTTCGCATGAAGATGAAAGTTGAGGAGATGAAGCCTTCGTTGATGCCAGATGATGCCTTCGGTAAGCCCTTGTAGAGGATGCCTTTGCTGACGTGGATCTCGAAGACACAACTTTTGAAGAGGTAGCTTTCATTGGTGAAAGCACCCTTCAACCAGACCATCCAATGTAGGTTGAGTGCTCATTCTTTTGGTGATGCCGAAATCATAGATGAATGTCTCGAAGATGCAACTTTCACTAGAGAAAGGACCTTGAAACCTACAAAAAAAATAACAGAGGTGAACAAGGGAAAGAGCAACGAAAAAAATGAAATGACTTATATCAAACTTGATACCACCTCACAGTGCCTCGGTAGAGAGGATCGAAACCTATAGAAAAAGGGTAGGATAGGTGAACAAGGAAGAAGAAATATATTAAAAAACCATTAGTTACTCCTTCAGCATTCGGATGCAATGTCTTGAGCAATCTAAAAAACTTTCTCTGCATAGATATTCGTCAGAGAAATTAAGCTCAAGAGAAATAAAACAATGTGAATCGAAAAGGGAATGAAGATAACTTAAATAGGATGAAGGAGAGTTATTGCAAATCATGAACTGAGAACAAATCCACTGATTATCGATGATTAAAAGGTATCCTGGTTTAAGAGCGTCTCCTATGGAGATCGTCGATATGCAAAAGTAACGATAGTGAAGAGCAAGATACATCGATTAAAGATGGAGTAAATGCAACTGACGTGATGAAAATAGCTAAAAAGATAAATTTTAAAAATCATGAATTTTGAAAGAGTCTCTAAGGTGCACCAAGCATTATAGATGGAGAGCTACGATTTCATATCTCCATGAAAGGAGATATGGAAATCGTTGGCATCACGATCGATGGTACCCAAAAAATATGGGTGCCTCGATTGAGAGCGTCGAAATGCTTCTCCGAGAGCAACGTGTAGGCAACAACCAAAATTTAAAAGAGACTCTAAGGTGCACCAAGCATTATAGATGGAGAGCTACGATTTCATATCTCTATGAAAGGAGATATGGAAATCGTTGGCATCACGTATCGATGGCACCCAAAAAATATGGGTGCCTCGATTCGAGAACGTGGAAATGCTTCTCCGAGAGCAACGTGAGGGCAACAACCAAAAAAAATCCTTCTCCTACAAATAGGAATGACCTTAAAGAAAGGAAAATAAATTCCTTTTAATCAAGATTTTTAAAAAAATGCTTGAATAAGGTGTTCCTTTTTGGAGAAAAAAAATTAATATATATTAGAATGGGTATAATCTGGACAGAAAAAATATTTACTTCAACAGTCAATCAAACTTTTCTATTTTTTAACATGAGAAAGAATAACCCACATATATATATAAAAAATATATAGCAGAAAACTATATATAAGAAGAACTTATTGAGGGCTTAAATCCAAGGAAAAAAAAATTGGAGAAGCCAACATAAGAATCAAAGAACCAGCTCCTAGAACCTCCAAGAAGGAATGCTAGCAAGATCTATCCTGCTCTGGTACCATGTTAGAATTTCCCAAAATAGACATGCATAGCATTACACAAAATATGAAGAAAGAGTAGAACTGATTGATTTATTCCAAGGATCAACTTTGTATAAATAGCAAAGTTGATCATTGAGAGTCGTTGGATTACAACAACTCATCAAACCTGATGAAGACACCACTGAGAGTTCACCTGACACATGGAGGAGTGGAAACTCAAGTGTGTCTATCCTAGTAGAACTTAAGAGAATATTCACTTATTCTAACACCTCCCCTTAAGTGATACTAGGGGTGGTTTTACAAATGAGTCCTTGCAAGAAGGATTGATGAGGTACTCATGTGCAATGACATCCTTTTTTGAAGATATGGTAAAAACCCTATGGGAAAAGAAATCAATAAAAAAGGAATAAGGAAGAGGCTTGTCTTCGGATGGCGAATATTGTCCTCTTAATACAAAAATAATGATGAGTCCCAAAAACATGGCATGATGAAGTACTCATTTACATTATAGAGATGGTGAAAAGACCCCTTGGGGAAAAACCATCTATCACAATAAAATATTGAATATAGAAGTGTGTATTCAAATGGTGAAGTTTGTCCTCATACAATTATAGAGTCCCAACAACTTGGCCTGATTAGATACTCATTTACAATTTATAGATGGTGAAAAAACCCCGTGGGGAAAAATCATCTATCACAAAAAATATCCAAGATAGAGGCATGTCTTCGGATGGCAAAGATTGTCCTCATAATATACATGTTGTTGGAGAGATGATAAAAAAATCACAAGGGAAAAAACCATTCTCCAAATAATATAATGAGATGTGGAAGACCTTTGTGTCATTGCAGTTGTATTACTCCAAGTTTATCTCACAACTAAAGGTAATGCGAAGAAGGAAATGACTTGGTGAAGATGTTTGCAATTTGATTCTCAGTTGGAATATAGTCCAAGTATATGTCACTATTCGGAATGTGTTGTTGAATGAAGTGCATATGTATCTCAATGTGTTTGGTGCACTGATGCTCAACTAGATTTCATGCAATGTGAATTTCATGCACTGATGCACTGATGCTCAACTAGATTTCATGCAATGTCATGGGATAAACCAAATTCCATTAGAATTTGACAAAGCCAAAGAGCTTCTTGACTTGCTAAAACTGTTGCCTTGTATTCTGTATCTGTAGATGATAAGGCTACTGCTTGTTTTTTGCATAACCAGGATATTGGTTAAGAACCAAGACAAAAGATATAGCCAAAAGTTGAAAATTTATTTTCTAATGAACCTGCCCAATCTGAATCTATGTAGCCAATGATATCCATGGATTTTCTATTATATAAGAGCCCAAATTGAGTAGTTCCTTGCAAGTAGTGGAGGATTATTTTTTTTGCTTGCCAATGACTAAAGTGAGGTTGATGGGGGAATCTAGATATGAGGCCAACATCATATGAGATATCTGGATGAGTATGAGTAAGGTATAACAGACTCCCTACAAGCTGATGGTATAGAGTTGCATCACATAGAGGGGATGAGCAGGAAGTGCTTAGATTTATGCTAGATTGAAAAGGTGTAGGAGAAGGTTTACAGTCTGACATTTGAAACCTCTGAAAAGATCTAGAGTGTATTTTTGTTGACACAATGAAATACCTGCATTTTTTTGATTTATTTGGATCCCAAGGAAGTAATGAGCTAAACCTAGATTAGCCATATCAAATTTTTTAGATAAGGAGTCTTTTATAGTCTAAATGTGATCGAAGGTACTACCAATGATTAGAATATCATCAACATATAAAACAAGAATGGTGATTTTTCTTTTATCTCTCCAAATGTAGACTATGTTATTAGAATCACAATGAGAAAAACCTGTGGAAAGAAGAAAGGAGTCCATATTTTCATACCAAGCTCTAGGAGCTTGTTTGAGACCATAGAGATACTTGTTTAGCCTAAAAACAAGAGAGGAGTCTTGAGTGAAACCATAAGGTTATTCCATTATCTCTTCCTTTAAATCCCCATGTAAGAAAGTACTTTTTACATCCATTTGAAAGACAAGCCACTTTTGGAAAGTAGCCAGAGCAAGAACCAGTCTTATAGAATCCATTTTAGCAACTGGAGCAAAGGTTTCAGCACAATCAATTCCTTCAACTTTATATAAACCTTTGGCTACTAGGCGAGATTTGTGTTTGTCAATTTCTCCATTAGGACCATACTTTTTTTTGTAAATCCATTTACAACAAACTAATTTCCTCCCTTTAGGCAAGGGAACTAAATCCCAAGTTTTATTTTTTATTAAGGAAGATAATTCATCTTCCATGGCATCATCCCATTCTTTAATACCAGTTGCTTCTTTGAAGGATTGAGGATCGGAGGAAATAGACTGACATACAAGACCAGTGCCTATGGAGTTTGTTGATCTGGATGATGGAATATTTTGGATGTAAGGAGTAGCTTCTTTAACAATGGTGTGGGTCCATTTTGGCATAGGGGAAGGAGTAGAAGGAATGGAAATACATTGAGTTGGAGTTACAATTTCCTCATCTTGATTATCAATCTCTAAGTTAACATCTAGATTTGGTTCATAATATTGAGGTTCTATTATAGGAGAAGGATAAATCAAGGAAAAGGATAGTTGAGGATCTTTCTAAGGGAATGTTTCATCAAATTGTATGTTCCTATGAAAAATACCTCATGAGTTGAGGGATCAAGAAGCCTGAATGCTTTCATTTCCTCACAATAACCAACAAAGATGTGATTTCTGCTTTTTGTATCTAGAGCCTTCCTTTTCTTCTTTGGGATGTGCGCCCAAGCAGTACACCCAAAAAATTGAAGAAGGAAATATCTAGTTTTGAACCAGTCCATGCTTCTTCAAGAGTTAAATGCAAGAGCTTTATGCGGTGTGCGGTTTTGAATATAATTAGCATAGTTAATAGCTTTCGCCCAAAAAACTTTTGGAAGATCTCTTGAATGGAGCATACAATTTGCCATTTACTTTAATGTTCATTTTTTCCTTTCTGCAATGCCATTTTGCTGAGGATTATGGGAGACATAATTTTGATGAATGATGCCATGAATTGATAGAAATATGGAGAACTCATTACTACAGTATTCCCCCCATTATCTGTGCGAATTTGCTTGATTTTGCAAGATGCTTGGTTTTCAACTAAGGCTTTGGAGACTTTAAAGTGGGATAGAACATCACTTTTATATTTTAGGAAGTAGACCCAAGTTCTTCTAGAAAAGTCATCAATAAATGTTAGAGCATACTTTTCTCCTTTGAAAGAAGGTTCTAAAAAAGACATCAAGTCACTATGGATTAATTCTAGAGGGGATGAGGCTTTTAAATAACTACTTGGGTGGAAAGGATCTTGATGTTGCTTTCCAATGGCACATCCAGGACAAAATCCATCAATAGAAGATACTTGGGGTAAACCTGTTACCATATCATGGGTGCTCAATTCCTTTAGGTAGTTGAAACTAAGATGACCAAACCTTTCATGCCAAATTTTACTTTCAATATCTCCATGAGCTACAAAACAGGAGACCCCTTATGGATTTTTGAATCCTTTGAAGTGAAATAGGCGGGTTTTGTGATCAATAACTCATTTGGCTATGAGAGAATGGGGATATTGAAAGTCTCTTATCTCAACTCTTGTTGGATAGAAGAGAATTGTTTTCCCCTTTCCAAAAGTACAAATCTGATAGACGGAGAGGAGATTTGTGGCAATGTTTGGAATATAGAGAACATTATTTATAGATCCACCATAAATGGTTATGTCCCCTTTTCCTTTTACTGGGATAAAGGAAGAGTCACCCACTTCTATGCTACATGTAGAACTCAAGGATATAGAAGAGAATGACTCATCTGAAGTAGTCATGTGATGAGTAGCTCTAGAATCTAGGACCCAGTAATTAGAGGAAGAATTGGAGGTTTTACCTTGAACATTTAGGGATTTCTCTATTTTCTTTTTATTGTCTATATTTTTATCCTTCATAGTTGCCTCTAGTTGTAATATTTTCCAGCATTTTTTTACAAAGTGACCATTCTTTTTGCACTGAGTACAAGTTTTGGGATTCTTTTCCTTCTTTTTAATTTTTTCTAAAGAAGAGGTGGAGGCTACTAAGGCTTTTTAGGAAGATGAAGAAGAAGATATTTCATATCTTGCAAGTTTTGTTTCTTCCCTAGTTAGTCTATCACAAAAATCTTCTAAAGAGGGCATTTTAAAGGTTGCACCAAGAGCATATTTGGTACATAGAAAGGTTGTAGCAAAGATTTGAAATACACCATTTAGTTTAGAAAGGATTAGATAAATGCATTCTTATTCAGACTTAGTCTTCCCACTGCCTTTGAATTGAGTGAGGACCTCTTTGAATTTTGTGAGGAAGTCAACAATATTATTGAAGTCTTGAGGAGATAGAGTTGTTAATTCTGCTTCTAGTTGCATTGATTTAATTTGATCTACTTTCCCAAACAAGGTCTTTAGTTTCTCCCAACTTTAATAAGGAGTTTTACAATCTGTAATGTGAAACCACAAACTTTCACTTACATTAGAGATTATAATTCTCATAGTTTCATACATTTTCCCTTTGTGAACAAATATTTCATATTCTTTTTCAAACCCAAGTTGTTTTTCTTCTAAAAGGTGAGTGAGCTCTTTTTGAGAAATGAGATTTAAAATTTCGGGCTTCCATGTATGGTAGTTATGAGGAGTGAGAGGATCAATTGTATTCATTAAATTCATTTTGAAATGAAGTTAACGTAAATTTCCTCCATTTAACTTTAATTTAGAGAATGCAATGGATATTAGTTACAGAAGCCTGAATGAAAACCAAATGCCCCAAAATTACCCGCCCTAACGAGAGGGAGACTATATGTAATTTGAGGATAAATGATATGATTTTGATGCTAATGAGAACAAATATGCTAAAGCTTTTAAGATAAACCAAATAACTCAAAATTACCCACCCTAACGAGAGGGAAACTATAAGTAGTGAGGAGATTTGGAGTTTAATGTTGTTTTAAAGAGAACAAATATGTCAGGCCTATATATCTATCTATCTCAAATACATGCCCTGACGAGAGGGAAACTATAAGTATTGATTAGATAAGATACTTGGAACATAGGCTATATCTTCCAGACCTATAGTGGTAATCTTAATAACCCACCCTTATGTGAGGGAAACTATAAGTTATATTAGATTTCCAATATGGGTGAGAGGAGATAAAATACTTGTCTCTTTAAATCTTCAAAAAGGATTTTTAGATTAGATTTCAAAGTTAATCAATAAAATTGCATTTCCATATAATTATTTGCTTACTAAGAAAATATATTAGGATTAATTTGAACACAACACTAAAGGAATGATTCAAACTAATAATAATAAGTAAGCTATGAATTGAAATCTTTGATTAGAATCAAATGATTTTATCAAAAAAAAAATATTTTATGATTAACTATAAGAAATATATTGGGTTTGATTAAAGAGATGTGAAGAAGGAAGACTTTTAAAAATCACATAGAAGAACACCCCCCTAAAAAAAAATAGAAGGTGCACAAAAAGGCACCTGAACCCCCAAATTTTTTTTTATTTACTAGCTTACAAAGGACTCATTTCACTATTTGCCCTCGAAGGAGGCAAAGTGAAAAAAAGAGTGATAATTTAAAGCTAAAATAAAACTTTAGGGAAGAAAAATAAATGGATTTTTTCCTTAAAAATTGAATAAAAAACCCGTACAAAGATTTTATAGAACGAATGTAATTAAAATAAGACCATTACAATTTGATGCACTTTGAGAAGACTTTTTCCTTGTTCGCACGAAGATGAAAGCTGAGGAGACGAAGCCTTCGTTGACACCAAACGATGCCTTAGATAAGCCCTTTTTTGCCTTTTCTGATGCGGATCTTGGAGACACAACTTTTGAAGAGGTAGCTTTCATTGGTGAAAGCACCCTTCAACCAAATTATCCAATGTAGGCTGAGTGCTCATTCTTTTGGTGATGCTGAAATCATAGATGAATGTCTCAAAGATGTAACTTTCGCTGGAGAGAGGACCCTGAAACCTACAAAAAAATAATAGAGACGAACAAGGGAAAGAGCAACGAAAAAATAAAATGACTTATATCAAAATTATATCAAACTTGATACCACCTTGCAGTGCCTCGGTAGAGAGGATCGAAACCTGCAAAAAATGGCAGGATAGGCGAACAAGGAAGAAGAAATATATTAAAAACAATTAGTTACTCCTTCAACATTCAGACGTAATGTCTTGAGAAATCTAAAAAAATTTCTCTGCACAAATATTCGTCAGAGAAATTAAGCTCAAGAGAAATAAAACAATGCGAATAAAAAAGAAACGAAGATAACTTAAATAGGAGGAAGGAGAGTTGTTGCAAATCATGAACTGAGAACAAATCCATCGATTATCGATGATTAAAAGGTATCCCATTTTAAGAGTGTATCCTATGGAGATCGTCGATATGCAAAGGTAACGATAGTGAAGAGCAAGATACGTCGATTAAATATGGAGTAAATGCAATTGACGTGACGAAAACAACTAAAAAGATAAATTTTAAAAATAATGAATTTTGAAAGAGTCTCTAAGGTGTGCCAAGCGTTATAGACGAAGAGCTAAAATTTCATATCTCTATGAAAGGAAATATGAAAATCGTTGGTGTCACGTATCTATGGCACCCAAAAAATATGGGTGTCTCGATTCGAGAACGTGGAAACGCTTCTTCGAGAGTAACGTGAGGGTAGCAACCAAAAAAAATCCTTCTCATGCAAATAGGAATGGCGTTAAAGAAAGGAAAATAAATTCCTTTTAATCAAGATTTAAAAAAAAATGCTTGAATAAGGTGTTACTTTTTGGAGAAAAAAAAAATAATATATATTAGAATGGGTATAATCTAGACATAAAAAAAATTTACTTCAACAGTCAATCAAACTTTTCTATTTTTTTAACATGAGAAAGAATAACACACACACACACACACACACACACACACACACACACACATATATATATATATATATATATATATATATCAAAAAATATATAGTAGAAAACTATATATAAGAACTTATTGAGGGCTTAAATCCAAGGAAAAAAATTGGAGAAGCCAACATAAGAATCAAAGAACCAGCTCCTAGAACCTCCAAGAAGTAATTCTAGCAATATCTATCCTACTTTGGTACCATGTTAGAATTTCACAAAATAGACATGAATAACATTACACAAAATATTAAGAAAGAGTAGAACTGGTTGATTTATTCCAAGGATCAACTTTGTATAAATAGTAAATTTGATTATTGAGAGCCATTGGATAACAACAACTCATCAAACCTGATGAAGACACCACTGAGAGTTCACCTAACACATGGAGGAGTGTAAACTCAAGTGTGTCTATCCTAGTAGAACTTAAGAGAATATTCAATTATTCTAACATTTTTACTTCTTTCTAGTGACTGAAATGAAGTTGATGTGAGAATCTAGATATTAAGCCAACAACATATGAGATATATGGACAAGTATGAGTAAGGTATAACAGACTCCCTACAAGCTAGTGGTATAGAGTTGCATCACATATAGAGGAAGTTCAAGAAGTAACTAGATTGACTCCAAACTGAAAAGGTGTAGGAGAAGGTTTACAATTTGTCATTTTAAACCTTTGAAGAATATCTAGAGTGTATTTTTATTGACATAATGAAATTCTTGCATCTGTTTGATTTATTTGAATTCCAAGGAAGTAATGAGCTAGACCCAGATAATCCATATCAATTTTTTTAGAGAGGGAGTCTTTTATAGTTTGAATGTGAGTGAAGTCACTACCAATGAGTAGTAGATCATCAACATATAGAACAAGTATGGTGATTTTTCCTTCATCTATCCAAATGTAGATTGTGTTATCAGACTCACAATGAGAAAAACCCGAGGAAAGAAGGAAGGAGTCCATTTTTCATACAAAGATCTAGGATCTTGTTTGAGGCCATAGAGCGACTTCTTTAGCCTACAAACAAGAGAGAAGTCTTGAGTGAAGCCAGTAGGTTGTTCCATGAATATCTCTTCCTTTAAGTCCCCATGTAAGATATCACTTTTTACATTCATTTGAAATACATGCCACTTTTGGGAAGCAACCAGAGGAAGAACCAGTCTAACAGAATCCATTTTGGCAAATGGTGCAAAGGTTTCAGCATAATCAATTCCTTCAATTTGAGATAAAACTTTGGCTACTAGGAGAGCTTTGTGTTTGTCAATTTCTCCATTAGGCCCATATTTTGTTCTGTAAATCCATTTACAATGAACTAATTTCATTCCTTTAGGTAGAGGAACTAAATCCCAAGTTTTGTTTTTTATTAAGGAAGAGAATTCATTTTCTATGGCATCATACCATTCTTTAATACCAGTTGCTTCCTTTAAGGATTGAGTATCAGAGGAAATAGACTGACAGACAAGACCAGTACCTATGGTGTTGGTTAATATAGATGATGGAAGATTCTATATGTAAGGAGTAGATTCTTTAACAATGATGCGGGCCCTTTTTGGCATAGTGGAAGGAGTAGAAGGAGTGGAAAGACTTTTATTTGGAGTTATATGTTCCTCATCTTGATCATCAATCTCTAAATTAATCTCTAAAGTTGGTTATTCATTATATTGAGGTTCTACTATAGGAGAAGGCTCAATAGAGGAAGAGGATGGTTGAGGATCTTTCTGAGGGAATGTTTCATCAAATTGGACATTACTATGAAAAAGACCTCATGAGTTGTGGGATCAAGGAGTCTGTATGCTTTCATTTCCTCATAATAACCAATAAAGATGAGCTTTTTGCTCTTCTTATCTAGATCCTTAATTTTCTTTTTTGGGATGTGCGCCCAAGCAGTACACCCAAAAATCTTGAAGAAGGAGACATCTTATTTTGAGCCAGTCCATGCTTCTTCAAGAGTTAAATGGTCAAGAGCTTTATAGTTCACATAGTTAATAGCTTCTGCCCAAAAATTTTTTGGAAGATCTCTTGAATGGAGCATACAGTTTGCCATTTCCTTTAATGTTCGATTTTTCCTATATGTAATGCCATTTTGCTGCAGATTATGGGAGACAGAATGCTAATGAATGATTCCATGACTTGATAGAAATATTGATAACTCATTACTACAGTATTTCCCCCCATTATCTATGTGAATTTGTTTGATGTTGCAAGAGGCCTGATTTTAAACTAAGGCTTTGAATATTTTGAAGTGGCATAGAACATCACTTTCGTATTTTAGGAAGTATACCCAAGTTATTATAGAAAATTCATCAATGAAGGTTAGAGCATATTTTGCTCCTTTTAGAGAAGGCTCTGGGAAAAACATCAAGTCACTATGGATTAACTCTAGAGAGGATGAGGCTTTTAGAGAACCACTTGAGTGGAAAGGTTCTTGATGTTGCTTTTCAAGAACACATCCAGGAAATACTCCATCAATAGAAGAGACTTGAGGTAAACTTGTTACCATTTCATGGGTGTTCAATTCCTTTAGGTAGTTATAACTAAGATGACCAAACCTTTCATGCCAAATTTTACTTTCAAGATCTCCATGAGCCACAAAACAAGAGGCCCCTTCTGGATTTTTGAATCCTTTGAAGTGAAATAGGTGAGTGTTGTGATCAATATCTCCTTTGGCTATAAGAGAGTGGGGGTCTTGAAAGTCTCTTATCTCAACTCCTGTTGGAGAGAAGATAAGATTTTTCCCTTTTCCATAAGTACAAATCTGATAGACAGAGAGGATATTTGTTGCAATGTTTGTAACATAGAGAACATTATTGATAGAGCCACCATAAATGGATATGTCACCCTTTCTTTTGATTGGTATAAAGGAAGAGTCACCAACTTCTATGCTACATGTTGAACTTGAGGAGATAGAAGAGAATGACTCATTTGAGGCAGTCATGTGATGAGTTGCTCCAGAATCTAGGACCCAGTAATTAGATGAAGTATTTGTGGTATTCCCTTGAATATTTAAGGATTTTTCTGTTAGAGTTAAAGTGCACTATGCCTCTATTTTGACACTTGTCAGTTTATACTGACACTTGTCAGTTTATAATATAGGCCTTTTGCCTATATATTGTAACAATTTATCAATAAAATACATCCCTTCAATTTAAGTCCCAACATTTGGTATCAGAGCAGGCTTTACCTACCCTGCGAAAATCCTTGAGGGGGGATTTCCCTCATGGAAATCCTCCCTCCCCCTTATTTTTTCCCTATTTTTTAAAGTTTTTACCGAGGGAGTATGCTCTCCATCATTTGATGGATCAGAAACCAGATGGTAAGTTTTTTAAAATTTGGGAAATTTTTTCAAAATTTTTTAGTTTTTTTAATCTGCAAATAGCGTGGTGCGGTGAGCATGGAGATAGTGCAACAACTGACTCCTCCAGTGATATGGCATTGTAAATGCTATGGCACTTTCTTTGTATCATGGGCAGCGTGTAATGATGGAGCAGCTTTAGTAATATTTGAGGATTGTTGCCGACATTTCTTGCTACAACATACTAGAATTACCAGACTTGTGATTAATTTTTCATGGCCACTGATAGGATTTCAGAAGTAGTGTCTTCGCCAGGATTTGAAGGCTTAGAAAAGAGGCTGGAAATAAAATTCTTCCCTTGTGCAGCCATAAATGTTGTTCCCGTTGGAAAAAATTCTTCAGATCGCTGCCTCTTTCGGCCCTGGAAGAAATCCTGACCGCTGCACAGTGCACCATAGTTTCAGGGGTGAACAGCGGCGGAGCATCACCATGGAAGACGTCGTCAGATTGTATTGCCCCGAGGCGCCTTCCATCTCTGTCGTGGGACTGCACTAGAGCCGAATGAAATCAAAACAGAGTTACAAATTTCACGCGGCCCCGGGCTCCTTGGCTGAGATATTTTTTATTTTTTCAAACTTTCCATGCCCGATAAATTTTGTTTTTTACCTTCACTACCTTATTGAAGAATGGTTGCAGAAGAAGAGATCTGAACTTGTTTATGGTTGGAAGAATCAAAATGGGTAGTGGGTTTGTGATTAGAAGCAGAGGAAGATGGGGGAAATGTGGTTGAGACTCAGACTTAGCTGAAGGAAGGCTAGTCCGGTGTTTTGTCTTGCAATTGTGAAAGTTGC
This sequence comes from Wollemia nobilis, assembly GCA_028583015.1. Classification (NCBI taxonomy): domain Eukaryota; kingdom Viridiplantae; phylum Streptophyta; class Pinopsida; order Araucariales; family Araucariaceae; genus Wollemia; species Wollemia nobilis. The sequence continues at coordinate 29,923 of JAQPPZ010003710.1, forward strand.
TGCTTCTGTGAAAAGATTTGACATTCGCTGTTGCTACAGAAAAGGTTAGGGAAAAGGAGCAGAAAGCTGGGTTCGTTGTCAAGAATCAAGCTTGTACTTTGAAGTGTGGATCTAGAAGAGGACATCGGCAAGGAACTATGCAGCAAGACCAGAGAAGAAAAACCCCTAAAGAGGTTCAGTTTTTTCACTGAATATGGTGAAGCTAGCCGCTATAGGATTCAAGAGGTTATAGGGAAAGGAAGCTATGGTGTTGTGTGCTCTGCTATCGACACTCACACTGGTGAAAAAGTTGCAATCAAGAAGATAAATGACATTTTTGAACATATTTCTCATGCAACCTGAATCTTACGTGAAATTAAGCTACTAAGACTTCTGCGTCATCCTGATATTGTTGAGATCAAGCACATTCTCTTACCGCCCTCAAGGCGGAAGTTAAAAGATATTTATGTGGTTTTTGAATTAATGGTTATTTTCTGAAAGCATTGAAGAATGGCGTCTGCGAGGTGATGTTCGTGTTCTACTCGGAGGACACGGCGGAGTTTTTCCAGGATGATGGATCTTCAACCGGGGTTACTTTCGATCTATTACCAGAGGCTTTGCTTGAAGCAAAAAGCCAGTTTGCTATTTTATGCCAAAGACGTGCACACAAATGAAGATGGGGCGCCATTTTTTATCGACAAGGTACTGATATTTTTTTGGCTGCTACGGCAGTGTTCCTTTTGGAGTTGGAGCTCTACAAGATCTGGAGCTTTCCCTTGATTTGTGCGACGACGACGCGGTTTACTCGAGTCTGGTACATGTTATGATGTCGTATCCGAACAAGCTCCAGTTGATGAAGAGGAAGTTCAGCTCTAGATTTTCCACGATGATGATGCAGGATCATCGATGGCAGAGACGTTGGTTGAATGATTACTAGCTGCGACACACGTGTTCGAATGCAGACATGTTGGCGGAGAAGATAGAAGATGTGTTCCTCTACAACAACGACAATTTTTGTGTTAGAGGCAACAGTGACGGGTCGTCATCCACAATGTCTTCGGCCAAACCCTTGCCTTCGTCAGCGATCTCGAACCTTTTTTGGACGATGTTTCTGGCAGCACTGTTTGATATTTATGGTAAATGGTGTACGTGGTGAATGGCGGCATACTATATATTTTTTTTAAAATTGATTTCTGGGTGCACGATGTATGCATGAAGTGGGGCTATTTATTTTAAATGATACTGGGGAATATTTTAATGAAATATAGTGAGTGGGGGGCACGTAATTTATTTCATAAGAAGTGACATGGGGTACTTATTTAAGAGTGGAGGGACCATTGTTTCTTCAGATTGTATGGGTATGAAAATTGTAAGTGGAGGGACCATTGTTTCTTCAGATTGTATGGGTATGAAAATTGTAAGGGGATGATTTAAATATGCTTTAAACTATGGGAAGTTTATTTACAATGTGGGGGCATCTTATTTTCCACATGTGAAGTGGAAGGACATGGAAGGCCTAGAGGCAATATATTTCCCCTACGAGGGAAAAATTGATGATGTTTTTTTTTATTCTGCCAGAGAGCGATGCCACCACAGTGCGAGGTTTTAGTTGTTGTCTTGGAAAGGCATGTTGTTTTTCATTATGATGCAGGCCCCTTTGATAATGGAATATAGGGGTATTTATAGTCGTTGGAAATGTTTTTTCGCGACGGACACAATGGTGGTGTCAAATTGTAATTTTGAGGTTGTTTCACTTCAATTTTTTTAGCCTCAAAGTTTTTCTACCTTGGAGTGCACTCTCGGTTGAACCCAACACTCCCAAGGTAATTTCATATGTGATCCTTGTATCTAGTGATCTTTTCTATACACTTGGCGAATGTAGCGGCTGGTTACCCATGCATTTCGATGGGATGACATGGTCACCATAAGGACACTTATACTAGGGACTACAGACAAAGACACCCTAGACTCTATCCGAGGTTGTTTCCGGATCTACTTCTGAAGACTACAGACGAAGACACTTCAGAAGATTCTCTTCTTTTCTTCTTCTCTCCTCCTATTTTGATCTATGGCTCATTTTATTGTATTGAGTGCATTTTCGACAGAGACCGACACTCTTATATGGCTCATTTTTCCTTTGTATTAGGTGCATTTTCGATAGAGACCGACACCTTCTAGATTGAGTTCACCATAAAGAGAGATTTGATATTTATGGTGAATCTAGTCAGTGACCTACGAGAGGCAACATCCTTTGAGGATGACCTGCAGAGGCAATAGACCCAGAAGTGGCTGACCCTAAGGCACCCATGATGACCCCGAGGCACTTAGATGGCTGACCTAGTGGCAATAGACCCGTGGAAGTGGCTGACCCTGAGGCAACAGATCGAGATGTATACATAGTGAATCTAGCATTATTCACAGTTGGAGATCCAAGCGCAAAGAGCACGAGCCTAGACCAAATCAACAATAAGAGAGGATGATAGGTTGTTTTAGAGAAGTCAACATTAAGGGGGAATGTTACCTAATGTTGACTTGTTTTTTTATTTAGTTAGGATAGTGCACTTTAAGGGGGAATGTTAGAGTTAAAGTGCACTATGCCTCTGTTTTGACACTTGTCAGTTTATAATATAGGCCTTCTGCCTATATATTGTAACCATTTATCAATAAAATACATCCCTTCAGTTTAAGTCCCAACATTTTCTATCTAGTTTTTATTGTCTATATTTTGATCCTTCATAGCTGCCTCTAGTTGTTGTAATATTTTCAAACATTTGTTTGCAGAATGACCATTCTTTTTGTAGTGAGTACAATTTATGGAACTTATTTATTTCTTTTTGAATTTTTCTTTAGTGGAGGTGGATGCTACTAAGGATTTAGAGGAATAGGAAGATATCTCATACTTTGCAAGTTTTGTTTCTTCTCTAGTTAGTCTCTCACAAAATTCTTCTAAGGAGGGAATTTTGAAACTTGCACTAAGAGCATATTTTGTAGATAGAAAGGTGGTTGCGAATATTTGAAATACACCATTTAACTTAGAAAGAATTAGATAGATGCATTCTTCATATTTTTTATTCTTGCCACTACCTTTAAATTGAGTAAGGACTTCTTTTAATTTGGTGAGAAAGTCAACAATATTGCTAAAGTCTTCAGGAGATAAAGTTGTTAATTCTACCTCTAATGGAATTGACCTTATTTGATCTACTTTTCCAAATAAATTCTTTAGTTTCTCCCAACTTTCACAAGGAGTTTTACAATTTGTAATGTGAAACTATAAGCTTTCATTTACATTAGTGCTTATAATACCCATTGTTTCATACATCTTTCCTTTATGAACAAATATTTCATATTCTTTCTCAAATTCTGGTTGCTTTTCTTCTAGCAAGTGAGTGAGCCCTTTTTGAGAGATAAGATTTAAAATTTTGGGCTTCCAAGTGTGATAGTTATGAGGGGTGAGAGGGTCAATTGTATTCATTTTTGCAAAGAAATTTGAAGTTTAACCAATACACCCTTCCTTACAACTTCAATTTTTTATTAATGCAGTTGATTTTTAAGAAGGTATGTAAGCTTTTTAATATCACAATTATCAGATTACCTGTCCTAACAAGAGGGAAACTATAAGTAATAGAGTTTTGATATATTAAAATTGGCTCTAGTAACAATTGCCTTTTTTCTTTTACTTTTTATTCTCAATACCTACCCTTAGTTGAGAGAAACTTTAAGTAATGAGTAGAATAAAGTCTTGGAATATAGGCTTGAAATGCATATATGAGCAGCCTGATTTGTATATCAGAAAATCTCAATGACTCGCCCTTACGAGAGGGAAACTATAAGTAAGAGAGATATCTAATATGTGAAATTTGGTTGACGAAGAAAAATATATGCCAAGCCTGTATACCAAGTCACTCAAAAAACCCGCCCTAATGTGAGGGAAACTATAAGTATTTTTAGTAAGTGGTACGTGGAACATAGGCAATATATTTTGAAGGAAAAATTTTATAAGTTTTGAATATATTAGTGCTTTTAAGTGTAGAGTCTACCTTCAATATGTAAATATATGAAAAAATATTATTTTTTAACACCTTTATTTGATTGATATATATGAGGGCTAGCTTTAATTAGAAATATTAAAACAAGAATAGGCAAGTTAGATGAAAAAACAAAATTTTTAAAAACTTTTAAAAATATATAAGAGAATATATGGATAATAATTTTGTTTTATATGAGGGCTTGCCTTAATTTTAGTGAGTACCTTCTTTATCATATATTGATTTGAAATGAAGATTTAAAACAATCACACCCTTTTAAAATATTATCCACTAAAAAAGGATCTAGAAGAGTGAGTAAAGAAGATAGACACAAAAATTAAAAAAAATAACCCCCCTAAAAAAACAAAACAAAAAAGGTGCAAATTTGAGCACCCCAAACCCCCCCTCGAAAAAAGACCTTAGATTTACTTTGTTACAAATGACTCTTTCCACTATAGCCCTTTGAAAGAGAAACTAGCTTAGTGAAAAAACGAGTCAGAATATATAACGAAATTTATAGATGCTAAGGGAATATTTTGTAATATTTTACCTTCGAAATAGAAGGGACAGAATAAAACCAATACAAAATAGCTTAGACAAGAAATTAGGATGTGAAGCAATGCGTCTTGAGAGAGAAGCACTAGGGGTTCGAACGAAGGAAACACCAGGAATTCAAAATAAGACCTCGAAGATACGCTCACCTTACGACGTTGAGTCTCCTGCAAAACAAATTTATAATATAATAGATAGAGAAACTTTTTTATGTCAAATTTGTTGGAAACTTCTTTTTCAAATGGTTTGGGGTGTCCTGCAATGGAGGTGAACACTAGTAAAATGATAGAGAAGCGGAATGCCCTTTCTTGACTTCTAGTAGAAAGCAAGCATAGATTTTGTGAAGCGCTGTTGAAAACCTGAAGTTGGTAACACCCAGTGTTGACTTCGAAATCACCTGCAGACTTTGTGAAGTGCAGTCAAAAAAATATAGCTGGTAACACACAACATTATCTTCAAATACACTTGTAGAACAAGCAAAACCAGAAGGGGTGTAATAAAAAATGAAACGCCTAAAACAAATGCTTAATGAAATAATTTAAAAAATAATTAATAATGAAATACAATTGTTGAAATGCTTGAGATAACGATAGTAGAGATTAAAAAATAAATCAAAGATTGGAATGCCAATGGAGGAAGGCCCAAAACAAATATAAAGAATCATCTTGATAGTCCTTAGGGACAGTGCCAATCAAAATATTTGAGATCGAAGCTAACTGATTCTATCTGGCAGAATGCCATAGGCTCTCCTATTGAACGCTGATAGGGATAGCGCATGGACTAAACATTTTTTTTAAAAATGTTTTCAATGCACCCGAAAAATATGCTCGAAGAGGGAGCTTTGGAGAGCGCGTAGCAAAGAGGACGATTCGTTAGAGATTTAAAAAAAAAATTACGCCAAGAAGCACTAATGATTAAACACTATTTGAGAGGTATATTTGCGATGATAGCGCCCAAGATGGGTGCTTGTTGCACGAATTTAGAACTTTAATAGGGCTCTCCAAGAGCAACGAAAAATGCAGAGAAGCTTTTTTCTACAAAGGAAAACATCAAGGATAGAACATAAACTTATATTTTCAAGCTATAAAGATTAAGCTTTTAAATTTATTTTTTGTTAAAAAAAATGTATTTTTCTCTATTCAGAAAAAATAATGAGAATTTTTTTTTTTAGGATAATTAATATGACTAATTTCATAAAGTGAGTTAGTCAAAGAGTTCCCCAAGAAAGAGATCTATGAAAAAATGGCTATTTTTCTAAATAAAAAATTACAACATCAAAACAATGAATCTTCCCTTTCTTGAGAAGAAGATAAATATTATTCAGATTGACCCATTTACATATATCTCAAAAATATATCTAAAATAAAACTATATATAAAAGCTTTTTGTAGACTTTGAACTTCAAAAAAAAGGAGAAGTCACCAAAGGATACAATGAACCAGCTCCTAGAACCTTCAAGAGAGAATGCTAGCAAAATCTATCCTGCTCTGGTACCATGTTAGAATTTCCAAAAATAGACATTCAAAGCATTACAAAAAATATGAAGTAAAGAGTAGAACTGATTGATTATTCCATGGATGAACTTTGTATAAATAACAAAGGTGATCATTGAGAGTCATTGGATTACAACAACTCATCAAATATGATGTAGACTATAACTGAGAATTCACTTGACTCATGAAGGAGTGGAAACTCAAGTAAGTCTATCCTAGTAGAACTTAAGAGAATAATTACTTATTCAAACATTTATAGGGAATTAAATGAAGAAGCATATAGGTTATCAAAAGAAGTTCAATATGTTCCAGAAGATTTCTTGCAAATGGAAGAGAACAAGGATGGAGTTTCTTCTTTCACCCACATATCATATCCCTAGTTTCTATGTTAGCTCTAGGTTTTTTACTGTGGGCCTATTTCATTTGATTAGAGCTTTATGGTTGTTTCTAACTGTTTCTATTTTATTTTGCTAGTTTATTTTTCATTGATTTCTATCCAGGTTTTGGTCATGGAGGTTGTTTGGATGATTAAGTATTGATATATAAGGATATTTATCCTTATTATCCCCATGCTATTTCGAAGATGGGATTTTTTCCTCTCATATCTATCCGACTGTAATTATATCTTGAATCCCAATAATATAATTTTATCTAGGTTTTTGTTTGTGCTAAGGCACCTGAGAAGTGTAATTTAATTTCACTCTTGAAATAAAATTATGATTTTTTCTTGTAATATATATATATATAGCTCCATCAATGTTGAAAGTGTTGAATAGGATTAGTTGTTTCAAAGCCAAGAGATTGTGCATTCTATGGTGATTCAATCTATTCATTATTTCTTAGAATTTATGGCTTGAATTGAATAATAGATTGATAAAAACACATTTTAAGACAATGCTTGAGTTTAGAATTATAATACTACCTCTCTTATAAAATGTTTATAGGCATGGCGCTCATCATTGGAAGTCTCAAGTGTGGAAAAATATATGCTAGTATCTTTGTTATATGATTTAAATATACATGGAAGGGTCATCTATATTTATGGATTCAACATAAAGGACTTGCATTGAACTATGTTAAAATGAAGATGTCTAAAAGTTAGATTCATCAAACATTTTATTAATGATGCTTCTAAACAAAATCTAGGAAAAGTTGATGGAGGTGGTGCTTGTAGAAACAATAAAGGCAAAAGTCTTATTCAAAATTTTACAAATTTTACAAGAATTCAATTATCAACTAGGTTGAGGTTAGGGTACTATTATAAGGATCAAAATTGTCATTGTAAAATAATAAAAATGTATTTCAATTAAGAGTGATGCAAAAATTATTATTACTATTATCGAAAATAATGTGTGTGGAGATTGGATTAGACATAACATTAATTTTTATGTCCATCTAACAATAAAAATATATTTCAATTAAGAATGATTCACAAATTATTATTACTATTATCAAGAATAATGTGTGTGGAGATTGGATTAGACATAACATTAATTTTTATGTCCATCCACTATTGTTGAATGATCCCATACACAAACAAGAAATAGGATTGACTAATCCTATACGAAATTAATTATAAAACTTAAAACTCAAATTCTCATCTTAACAAACATTATAAATTTATCAATTAACTCAATAATAAACTCTTTATAAATATTAACTAATAAAAATAAAATATTATTTTACTAATAATTTCAAAATTATTGTGTATTCATATGTGGAGCGAGGATCTTTTATAAAAGTTGTTGGAGAGCAAGCGGGTAGTTAAAATTCTTCAATTGAAAATCGAAAGGCCCCAGGTTCAAATCTCTCCCCTCACATGATGCGAATATGCTATGTACATAAGGGGTTACAAATAAAATAAAAATAAAAATCTACCATTTCCATGTAACATAGAAGACCCATCAACATCTATCCTTTGGTTGCAAAAGTTTGCGGATGGTTTTGAAAAGAGCTGGTTTCTTCTTGTAATGAAGTGTTAATGTGAGAGAGTTAGTTTTTTTTTTTTTTTTAATATAGACGAATCAGTAACATTATTGACTATTAACATTATTAACATTATAAACTTGAGTACTACCATTATAAACTTTAGAATATAAAAATAATTAACCCACAAATACTTAACCTCTATCATCTAACCTATTACCTTTCTAAATTGTTCTCCCTTTCTTGTAGTTCGACCTTGCCGAATAAAAAACGGAACAACACGACTATTCCTACAACTTTTTGAGAAGTCGATTTAAACTAATCATTCACCTTTAATAAGGGAAAGGACCATCCATATTCACAAGCTACCTTTGTCACATAGTTTCAATGAACCTGCTCGACCCTCTCTGTTCTAAAGGTCCTTTTAAACTTTTTATAAATACCCAAACCTTAACTTTAATTACTAAGTTGTATTATCAAACAAAAATATATATTATTCGTTCAAAAGTGACGTATGGTTGTCCTATGCGGGACAATCGGATCCTTGACATGTGAAAGAGTATTTTTCCATTCTTGGACTTCGTGAAATTTGACAAACGCGGACCCACATCTAAGTTGTCAAACCAACTCAAACAACATAAAGCCAATCAATCGAAAACCCCTTGGAATGTGTTTTTGGTTTTTCACAACTTCACGGACACCACACATAGAATTAGATCTTCTAAAGGCCATTGATTTTTGGCTTTCACTAATCACTATCATGCCGACCAAAAAAAAATTGAGAATTTAAAGATTTTAAGGATGTTCATGTTTTTAGTTTTTTTTAGGTTTTCATTAAATAAATTGAATTTAAATTATATAAAATCAAATATTTTTATATAAAATCAAATTTTTTTCAAAAATTTATGTTTTTTTTATATAACTTAAAAAAATATCATATAATTAAGGTATTGTATTTTAAGTTTAAATTACACATAATCAAATTTCTTTATACAAATTGTCAAAGATTAGTTGGATTATAAGATTTTAGGTATTTATTAAGAGGAGACTTAGGTTCAAACTTTGAAGACATACCCAATAAGATAGTAATCTGGCATGAAGTACCAACCCTAAAAAAATTCTTTATACAAAATCAAAACGTTTTCAAAAACTTACACTTTATCTTAAAATTTTATGGAAATGTAACCTAAAAAAATATCAACCGCACTTTCACCAGCACATTTTACTCCAATCTTCATGTACCGTGTACCATCTACTCCCACCCTTTTCTCAACATTCCATCATTCGCCACGTCTCCCAACTTCAATTTAACCGCGGATTTGGACGACGTTCGCACATACAACGTGGGTGCTTTGAGTTATCGGCCAAATATTGTCCCATCGGTATGTTATACCAAGGATTCAGATTCTGATATTTCTTCTTACATGGTCGACAGGAGTTGGCAACCAAAGATGTAATTCTAAGACTAAGGTAAGCTTAGATTAAAGTTAGGCCAAGGTAAAAATTAACACGGAAGTAAACATAGGCGAAAATATTCATTAAATTAACCAGCTTAAACATTACATTAAATTAAACCTTATATAGGCTTAATACAAGTAGAATAGTAGGGAAGGGAGGTTGGAGGAAGATCGGGAGGATTAGAGAGAACGAAGGAGTAGGAAGTGGAATGGGAGGTGGCAGCGGGCATGGGGAGAGGAAGGAAGTGGAGTGATAAGGGAAAATGGACGGTAGGAATGGAGGAAGGACAATGGAGGGATAAGGAGAAAATAGAGGTGAGAGATAAATCAAATCATGCCGACCATCAGACAAGTTTAGCTGACAAAAGGTAAGTGAGTTCACACTTGCTTAGAAAAACTAGATTTTTCTAAGCCTGTTTAAAGATAAACCATGTTCACACTTGCTACATTCTCCCCCTTAAAGTTGAGAGGACTGACTATACAGTATCTCAGCTTTACAAATTGAGCTTTTGCCAGCGCCTTGGTGAAGATGTCCACGACGTTCTCCAAAGTGTGGCAATAGTGAAGTTCAACAATATCAGTTTCCACCATATCTCCGATGAAGTGGTACTTCATATCAAAATGCTTTGATCTACTATGGTGGACAGGATTGTATGCCAACTGAATGAAACTGATGTTGTCACAAAATATTGTAGTTGGACCACTTTGCTGCTCTCCAATATCTTCTAATACCTTTCATAGCCATAGAGCTTGAGTACTAGCATGAGTAACCGTTATATACTCAAACTTCGTTGAAGATAGCGCTACTACTCTGTCGCTTCTTGGAACTCCAAGTTATTAGGCCCGAACCAAGACTAAAACAGTTACCCGAAATGGATTTTCTATCATCAACATTGTTGCCCCAATCACTATCACTAAAGCCTTCAAGCTTGATAGTATCACTTTTGTAGTACTGGATTCCAAAATTCAATGTACCCTTCACATATCTCAAAATCCTTTTAGCTACCTGCAAATGTAGCTCAGATGGATTAGACATAAATCTAGAAACAAGAGATACAACATACTGAATGTCTGGTCTGGTGTTGGCGAGAAACATCAAACTCCCAACAATGCTTCTAAAAGTGGTCACATCAACTTTTGGTGCTCCATCATCCTTGCTTAATTGGATCCCATGTCCAATTGGAGTTGCAACTGATTTGCATTGCTCCATAGCAAACTTCTTAATCATATCTCGAGCATACTTAAGTTGATAGATGAAGATCCCTGATACTGTCTGATGTACTTTCATTCCAAGAAAGTATTTCATTAAGCCAAGATCCTTCATATCAAATTCTTGCATCATGGAGTGCTTGAACTCCATGTTAACTTTTTCATTACTACCCATAAAAATGAGATCATCCACATACAAACAAACTATGAGGATGTCATTTCCTTGATTCGAGTAGTAGAGCATGGGTTCATTTTTGCTTCGATGAACCCATAATCTTTAAAGTACCCATCAATCCGTGAGTACCAAGCTCTCGGTACCGCTTGAGGCCATAAAGAGCCTTCTTCGGTTTGTAAACAAGATGTTCCTTGTCTTTCTCTTCAAATCCTCGTGGTTGCTCAACATACACTTCTTCGATCAAGTAACCATTTAGAAATGCACTCTTTACATCCATGTGTTGGACTTGTCCATCCCTTGTGTGCGACTAAGGCAAGAACTGTTCTGATAGTCTCCTGTCTGGCTATAGGAGCAAAAGTCTCTTCATAATCAATTCCATATTTTTGAGTAAATCCCTTTGCAACTAATCTCGCCTTGTGCCTCTCGATGCTTCCATCAACATTAAACTTGGTCTTGTAGACCCACTTACATCCAACACATTTCTTTCCTTTAGGAAGCTTCACCAGCTCCCAAGTATCGTTGTTTTTTATAGAGGTGATCTCCTCTTTCATGGCATCTTGCCAAATATTTTGAGTACAAGCCTTCTCATAACTAGAAGGTTCAAGCTATGTATTAGTTAACAAAGCATAGTTAACTAGATCTCCCCTAGGTTCTTGCTGGGAAACATCATCACCATACAAGTGCATATTTTCTAATCTTTGTAGAATAGAATTCATTTCACTAGCTTGACTCCTAGTGTATCTTTTTGAAAAAAATTTATCCAACATATGATATGATGGATGATTCTGTAGAGTTGTCTTACCTCTGTATGGAGAATCGATGTCCATTGGTGAGGAACTTACTGATCTCTGCGGAGAAGGACTTGGTGAAGAAGTTGAATAAGAAGATGAACTTGGGTTTATGGGAGGAGACTGCTTACCTTTCTATGGTGTCTTCTGTTGCACCTGCTTAGAAACTACATCATTGGATTCATCATCACTGAAAATCTGGGGCTTACCCCATTCTCCCCCTTCATCAAAAATCATGTCCCTGGAAAGCACAAACTTTCTAGTCCTAGGATTGTAGAGTCTGTAAGCTTTTGTATTCTCACATTATCCTACAAAGATGCATGCCTGACTCTTTGGATCGAGCTTCTTTCTTAGCTCATCAGGAATGTGAGAATATGCCAGTGAGCCAAACACTTTAAAATACTTAACATTTGGATTTTTACCATACCAAACTTGGTAAGGTGTCTATCCTTCCAAACTTGAAGTAGGACTTCTATTCAAGATATGTACGTTGGTCCTAGCTGCATTTGCCCAATATGAATTAGTCAAATGCTTCATCTGAAGCATAGACCTTGCCATCTCCACAATGGTGCGATTCTTCCTCTCTACGACACCATTCTGCTGTGGAGTGTAGGCAGTTGTGAACTGCCTCTTAATGCCATGTTGCTTACAGAAATTCAAGAACTCATTAGAGGAGTATTCTCCTTCCCTATATGATCTAAGACATTTTACAAAATATCTACTCTCACTTTCAACTCTTGTTTTGAAATCGACAAAGCATTCAAATGCTTCATCCTTATATTTCAAAAAATATATCCAACACATTCTAGTAAAATCATCAATGAAGAGTAGGAAGTAAGATTTGTTACCAAGACTCTTGGTCTGCATCGGACCACAGATGTCTGTATGCACTAGCTAGAGTGGAAAGTTGGCCCGCCATGCTTGTCCATGAGTAAATTTTGATCTGGCATGCTTACCCATAGCACACCCTTCACAGACTTCCTTACTATCCTAAACTTTAGGAAGTCTGGTTACCATCGCTTGTGAAGTTAGCATTTTTAAACTAGCTGAATTCAAATGACTATATCTCAAGTGCCATAGGACAATTGGATTGGAAATAGCAACATTTGCTAACTTATATCCCCCTGGCTGGCCAAACTTTAAAGGAAACAATCTATTCTTTAACATTGACACTTGTGGAATGATTCTATTACTATTATTTTTATCAAAAATAGTGCATTTACCCTCATCAAAAAGCAACTTGTAGTTATTTTCTAACATTTGACCAACACTTAAAATATTGTGTTGGATATGGGGTGTGTAATAGATATCACTTACTTGTTTGACGCCTTCTTTAGTTGGAACTGCCATGGCTCCAATGCCTTCAATCGCCAATGATTTATCATCTCCCAATTTGATCTTTGGATTTGTATGCGTTTAGAGTAGCAAAGAGCTCTTCTTTGCCACTCATATGGTTTGAACACCAGGTGTCCAATATCCATGTATCATTCATGTTCCGATCTGCACGACCATAAGAGAGAAAGAGATTTGTGGCCTCTTCCTCTTCTCCAAAATTTCCAAACTGACTGCTCTGGTTGCTACTAGTTCCATGTGAAGTCTTTGTGCAACAGTCATGAGCATAATGGCCAAGTTTTCCACAATTGTAGCAAGATTGTTTTGACTTATCTCCTCCTTTGCCTCTGCCTGATTGTTTTCCTCTATTTTGCTGTCCTCCTCTATTCTATTGTTCAACTTTGTTTGAGTATCCTCCTCTGTTATGATTTCCTCCTATGTTAGGAGTTCCAACTCTTTGATTATTTATGCCTCTACCTCTATATTGTCCTCTGCCATGGCCTCTACATCTGCCTTCATGAGAAGCAAAGGCTTTATCATCTCCTCTGTAACTTGTGGAAGGAGTTTGCTGTAACCTCTCTTCATGTGAGAGAAGTGAGCCAAATAGGGATTCAAAAGATATAGAAGTTAGGTCTTTGGATTCTTCTATAATTATGGCAACTGAATTCCACTTAGGAAGAAGTGTCCTCAACACTTTCTTCACTATAACTTCAGGTTTTACATCTTCTCCTAAAGTGACCATTTTATCTACTACGGATTTCACACGCACGTAGTAATCACCAACCTTTTCACTCTCTTGCATTTTAAGAGTTTCAAACTCTCATTTCAAGGTTTGTAGTTTAAATTGTTTGACTTGGTCACTACCCCTATAACTTTCTTTTAAAGTATTCCAAGCAGATTCAGCAGTTATAAAATAAGCTATTCTAGGGAAAATACTTCTATCAAGGGCGGATTGGATATCATAAAGGGCGAAAGAATTATTCTTCTGAGCTTCCTTTTTAGCCCTTTTATCAGCAACATTCAAAACTGCCCAATCAGTAGCCGTAGGTTCAATATATCCCTCTTCAATCACATCCCAAATACCTTTGCCTATCAAAAGAGTTTTCATTTTAATTGACCAATACTCATAATCACCACCATTGAACTCAGGGATTGGTAGACTAGTATTGGATGCCATTTTAGAAAGCAAACTTTATTTCAACTTCTAACAAGTAGTACAAAGAAGTACAAAATAGATCACCGATTTAAATCAAATCTAGCTTTCTTAATATGCTCACTGATTTGGCGTTCTTCTCAAGGATCACCCAAAACTGGAAAGGTAAAATTATCTGCTTCATCGTCACTAATTATAATAACTTCTTGTGCTGCTGCTGGCTCATAATGTCTTTTGAGAACATTTCGTTCTTCAGTTGCAGGTTTCACCTCCACTGGTTCTTCTTCTTCTTCTTCTTCTTCTTCTGGTTCTGAATCAGGAGAGCGTGGTGTATAGCTCTCACTTGTTTCTACTTTAGGCACTACAGGTGTATAACTGTAACTTGATTGTCCTTCAGGTACTATTTCAACCATTTCGAATTCAACTATCCTTTTCTCGAAGATATTATCTTCAAAATCTGCCTCGTATCCAGAATCTGGTTTCCTCAAATGAGCAATCACTTGGTTTTCTAATTGGCAAAATATGGTATGAAGTTCGTATCACTGGACTTTCTCGTCAAAGAAATCAGGTGTCTCTCTTCTCAACAGAGAGAGTAATGCATTATAGCATCCGGCTGACCGGATCATCTACCCAGAATCACATCGTATGAACTGGGTTACAACAAAATGTGATGCCAAAAAAAACTTTCTAAAAAACTTTTCACTCTTTTATTTTTATAAAAAAAATCAAAATTTGTTTTTTAATAAAAGCCTTTTTAATTTTTTTTTAACAATTTCTTATATATATTTTTAATTATTATTTTGAAATAAATGTATATTCAAAAAACATAATAATATATATATATATATATATATATATATATATATAGAAATTATGAAATTAATTTTAAAAACCTTTAAAAAAAAACTAAATAAGAAAATTTTTATAAAAAATAAACATTTTTTTTTGTTTTGTAATCCCCAATGAGATTCGAACGGTTGACCTCCGTCGTCTACTCGACAGTCTTAGCCGCTGCACCATGCGGCTGCTGTGGTAGAATAGAGTAAAACAAATCAACCTTAAACCCTTGCTTATCGGCGAAGTAACAAAAAAAAATAAAAAACTCTTGTATTTTTGACCCCGGTGGGATTCGACCCCGGGTCTCTTCTCTGCAAGCGGGAGTCTTGACCGCTAGACCAACCTAGCCAGATGAGAGGAATAAGAAAATAGTCTATATTTCAAATGGTCGGCTAAAACATTTTTTTTTTAAAGTTTAGTCCCACATGCAATGGGAGGTGGGTGTTTTAGGCTTTATCAAAGCCTACGAAAACACAGTAGGTCGATTGCCTTCGGGCAATCGATCTGTTAAACCTTTTGCACTTTCCTCGACCAGATAAGCTCCACCATGTGGCACAATCGATGCGCCTCTGCCACGTCAGCTCTCAGTTCATCCACGTTAGCACGCTACTCGCTGTGCCATGTCAGCTCTCTACTCGTCCACGTCAGCACCCTGCTCGCCTATGCCACATCAGCACTCATGTCAGCCTTAATCCACTTGCTTCCCAATCAGCATTCTGCCAGCTCTGTTCCATGTTAGCGCCTACCATGTCAGCTGCCACCTAGCTCCACCGCCAGATCGACACCGCCATGTCAGCCTGCTATCTATGTCCAATCAAATCCTCGAGATCCATGCGCTCCTCGAGATTTGTGTTGTGTGTTCCTCGAGATCCATGCGCTCCTCGAGATTTGTGTTGTGTGTTCCTCGAGATCCATGCTATGTGCTCCTCAGGATCCATGCACTAGTTTCTCCTTGGGATCCATGCACCAGTCGTTGACCAGTCTGTTGCGCTTGGCTTCCATGCCTTACCTCAGCCCTCGGGATCCCTGCCCCCCTGAGCTCTGATACCAGTGTAATTCTAAGACTAAGGTAAGCTTAGATTAAAGTTAGGCCAAGGTAAAAATTAACACAGAAGTAAACATAGGTGAAAATATTCATTAAATTAACCAGCTTAAACATTACATTAAATTAAATTTTATATAGGCTTAATACAAGCGAAATAGTAGGGAAGGGAGGTTGGAGGAAGATCGGGAGGATTAGAGAGAACGAAGGAGTAGGAAGTGGAATGGGAGGTGGCAACGGGTGTGGGGAGAGGAAGGAAGTGGAGTGATAAGGGAAAATGGACGGCAGGAATGGAGGAAGGACAATGGAGGGATAAGGAGAAAATAGAGGTGAGAGATAAATCAAATCATGCCGACCATCAGACAAGTTTAGCCGGTAAAAGGTAAGTGAGTTCACACTTGCTTAGAAAAACTAGATTTTTCTAAGCCTGTTTAAAGATAAACCTTGTTCACACTTGCTACAAAAGATGCTTTGGTCCCTCCTCTGCCTAATCTTCCAATACCAACGATGGTTGATCCCTCCAATTTCGGGTACTCCTCTCTGCCTTAACTCAATTTTCTACTGCTGTCGCTGTCGAATGTACCAATCCCGAAGCCTCCACCTCTTCTCAACATTCCACCGCTTCCGCTTTTAACCTCGCCTTCACATTCAAAGTAGACCACACCTCGTGCTCGATATGTCTTGCACTTTTATGGCCAAGACACCATCTCATATTTTGATTAAATAATTCGAGGATTTTAAGTTATTTAAGTTTAAATTATAGGAAAAGGTTTTTATTTTATTTTTAAAAAGTAGGTTTAAATTATATTATGAAATGTACTTTAAATTATTTAAAAAAAAAAATCTTAGATTTAGAGAGTGTGTCTTAATTATATATTTAGAGAGTGTGTCCCAATTATACATGTGTTTAAGTGTTTATACTAACATAAAGTTATATCTTGTTTATAATACATGAATATGCAATTTTTTTTAATACATAGGGATAAGGTAATTCCATTAGGTGTGTTACTATAAACTTTAGACTCTAGTGTTTTTTACATAATCTTTAACATTTTTATTTGATAGGAGTATATACTTTTAAAAATAATTCATATACTTTTTTTTAACATTCAATTTGAAGGAAGAAAATTCATGTAAAATCTTATAAATTTATTTATATGTTCTTCAGAATAGGTAGTTAATTATTATTATTTAATTTGGATTAAACAAATAAATTTTGAAATAAAAATTATACACTTTACAAAATAGTTTAGAGTTATTATTGGTGTGAATCTTATATTAAAAAAATAATAAGTATATTTTATTGATAATTTTAATTTAGAAAAATAAATTGATATTATATAATTTATATTATTATTAGAAGTTGTTAAAATTTAAATATTATTTTAAAAAGTAAAAGAAAATATATTTATAAATTATAATTTTAAACAATTAATTTTTACAATCTATTAACAATTAATAAGATAAAACTAAACCAAAATTCAAAAATGAACTAATTCAATGCATTGTGCATAAGTGGTAAATGCAAATAATATTGTTCTAATAATTTAATTTGGTTTCTATATATTTTTATGGTCACTTTAAGATGATAAGATTTAATATAATAATTTACTTTCTTTATATTGCCATAATAATATGGTTCTTTACAATATTGTACTAATGCATTCATTATGTAATATGATGATTTTAGATGTATATAATACCAATTAAATCAATATTATATATAGCTTATAAAAATAAATATAATTGAATTAATACTATATCAATTAAAAAAATTAATAATAAAATTTTTATCATTCTAGAAGGTTGTCTTCTATTAATTATGTTCAAATTTAAGTCATGACCAGTATAAAGGTCCCTTGTATGTAAGTAGTGGATGCTTGACATCTATGTTAGTTGTCTAAACCTTGTTATAAACTATAATTTATGGTAATCTATTACAAAGTGTTAATCAAGTTAAAATTGAGTATTTTCACCCTATATATTAAATCTTCAAAATCAAGTCAGGGACTTAGTATGTATGAGGGACACTTGACCCCATGGTGGGATGCTAGAGATTGAGTGTATGAGGTCTTTAGTAGATGTTTAACCATAATGGTAGTTAGCTATGTGCATATAAATTTTCTTTGATTTTAGGGAAATGCGGTTTGAAATTTAACTTTTTATATTCAATAAAAAATTATTATTGTAAAAAATAGTATTAAAATTATTATTTTTTAAAATGTTATTCTTATAAACACAAAATGACTTAGATTTTTATATAAATATAATATTATAAGGTTATTACAGTTAGATTCTATTTTTCCCTTGTAAAATATTATTTGTACATGTTCAAACAAAGAATAGTGACATTATTATTAAAAAGTATCATCATTATTATTGAAAAATTACAAGAACTATGGTTTTTTTTAGTGTGATAAACCCCTACAATTGATGCTTAGGGTTGGGCATCCCCATCCCACCATGACCTCTCATAAGGGGGAGAGCTGAGTTTATCAATAAAGAATTCAACACACAATCCCACACACCATGGTTTAAACCTATAACAAGAACAATGATTATAACAATACATTATTATTTTTAATAAGTTATGTGGTATTTTAATGGGTTCTACTTGTATTACATCATGACCACATAGTGGATTATAACAACTTGATAATTATGCATATATTACTTGGCAATATTCAAACATGGGTATCATCTTTGAAAATTAAGGAATTTAACCATTTGAAATCATGTTATTTTATGTTAATTCAAATAAAAATAAAACATTGATGCATGCTCTAAATAATTTTTTTTATCAAATTGATTTTACCCTCTATTCTATTAGGAGTCAAAGGATAATACAACTTGGCAAGCATATGAGATACCATGGACTATGCTAAAAATTTACATATATTAGTGTATCTTACCTATAATAGTGAATCAACTCAAGAGAACTATAATACACTCATATGGACTAAACAAAATACTAAGAACCCTCAATTTTTTTTTGGTATGTTATTCATGGAGATTATTTTTCATGCATGTTGCCACTTCATGAAATTCATCTATCAAACTCTCTTTATTGAGAACATTTATTTTAAATCTATTCAAGATGAATAGTGGTAGATATGATGCTTTGATTAGAAATTGTGCTTTAAAGAGTGATAATATACAACATCCAACTAACCAAAATCTTAAAATATAAAGAACCAATGCTAAATAATTCCTAAAAACACCCTTTTAGACTTTGAAGAGGGTATTTTAAACTATAATTACACATATTGATGCAAGATATCCACTCAATATCAATAACATTCAAAGTCATGGTGTATATTAAATAATTAAAAAATTCCTAAGTTTTTTAAAATGAATCTTCCAAATAAGTCAATCAAAAATCCTACACCTATTCTAAGCTCATTGGTGATGATACCTATATGGTATTCCTAAAGCCCAATGAAAAGTACCATGAGAATAAGAGAACCAAAGATGAGATATCAAGAATTCAAGAACCTAAAATGACCATAGTTAAATTTCATCCCCCAAAAGTAGTATATCCTAAGGATAGTCTTATTGACTCTTGTAAAGATTCTAACTTGTATGATGATTTTTCCAAAGTTTGATCACTAGGATCCAAAGCTAAATATCTAGCTATTAGTTGTTGATATTAGATTAATCTTCTTCTTAATGAAGCATTGACTAGACAAATTAAATGTGTTAATGACTCCATATTTGTTAAGCTAAATACCCATCCTCCCATGACTTGCTTATACATGTTCCACTTGATAAGGCCTCCTAGACCTACATGTGAGATATGTCCAGCACCTATGTCCTATTATTCTACTCCAATTTATCACATTCTAATATTTGATTTATTAGCTATATATGTCATATATGCTCCTAAGATAAGATTTCATTTTTCTATTTGCCATCCTAAGACACGTTCCAAAGGTCATAAGTACATCTTAAACACATCAAATGGATATTATTCATAAAAATATGACAATATGATAATAATTATTATGAGTGACAACAAAGGTAATTCTTCTCAATGATATTTAACTTGCATTATTATTGAGAGTAAAGGATCAAACAATTGCATTACATATCCTTCTATGGTTCTAATCGGGAGGTTTACCATCCTAAGCACATTACTCTTACATTATATGCATAAGCATTCCTAAGGGATTTATCCCACCACCAACTCTCCATGAGAGGATACTCACTATTCCAATGTTTTTCATAATATATTCATCATCATATTAGGCTTTATTCTAACCAAGTGTTATGACTTGTTAGTATAAACAATCATTGAATTTTATTTTCTAAACAATATACCATTCACATATTTTCCTTTTCATAACTAGTCTCCTTATTTCCATATTAGTAAAGTACTATTAGGAAATGTGGTTTCGAAGAAACATGGTGCATCTTCTCTAAGGGATTTCAGACCTATCAACTTATGCAATACACTATATAAGTTGTTTACTAAGACACTTTCTAATAGATTGAAAAGGCTTCTCACCATATTGATTTCTCCTATTCAAGGTGGTTTTGTTCATGGGAGGTAGATTGTGGATGGGATCATTACAGTTCATGAGACTTTACATTTTATGTCCAAAAACGGGTTGGATGGAATTCTTCTTAAACTTGATATGCAAAAGGCTTATGATAGGGTGTCCTAGGAGTTCCTTGACAAGGTGTTGTAGAAATTTGGCTTTGGGGATCTATGGAGGAAGTGGATTAGAGTTTGTATTTCCTCTACTAAATTTTCTATCATCATCAATGGGATTTTGAGTGGTTTTTTGGGTGTCAAAGAGGTATTAGGAAAGGTTATCCCTTGTCTCCATATATTTTTTATTTTGATGGTTGAAACTTTAGGAAGATTGATTCTTACTGCTATTTTGTCCTCTAATATTAAGGAAATTAGGCTTGCTGGTATTGCAAAGGCAGTTTCTTGTCAACAGTTTGTAGATAACACTATACTTCTTGGTGAGACTAATGTGAGAGAGGCTAAGGAATTCATGAATATTTTATAATTGAATGAGAAATATTCCAGCCAACAAATTAACTTCCATAAAAGTCAAATATTTTTGTGAATACTAGGGGTAGCTTCAGCATAGAATTGTAAGGATTTTTTGTTTAGGCATTGCTAACCTTCCTTCTTTATATATAGGTATGCCATTGTTCACTAGTAGGATGAAGTAGTTGTGGTCTTCTATGGTGGATAGGATTCAACGTAAGTTAGTTGGGTAGAAAGGTAATCTCTTGAGCCAAGCAAGTAAGTTGAAATTGTTTCAATCTACCCTCCAAAGCATTCTCATCTACTTATAATACCCTTCAAAGTTAGGGGGAGGATTAATCATATATTTAGGATATTTTTGTGGGTTGGGTGGAGGAAAAATAGAGGGTGTCCCTTGTATCTTGGGATAGAGTCTTATCTTCTAAGAAATAAGGTAGCCTTGGGATTAGAAATTTGTTGTTTTTTAGTAAGGTGTTGATTGCAAAAATAACCTAGAGATTATGTGTTGAGGAGGATCAATTGTGGAAAGATATTATAAGAGGTAAGTATCTAGAAAATCACATTCTTTTTTTTATAAGTGTTGCTCCTCCTAGGGGATCTATTATTTGGAATGGTTTGCTAGGGGTTAGAAGTTTGGTTATGGAGGGGATGTGATGGAATATTAATAATGGCAAAGATGTGTTCTTCAGGGAGAATACTTAGATTCTTTCTTAATCCCTTTTTCTTAGTCCTAAGTTTTATGAGTTGAATGATCCTTTGTCACTGAAATATGGAGAAAAAGTAATTGATTATATAATCATCACTAATGGAAATAGGATTAGGAAGCATATGACTTTACATATAGCTGATATTTAGATTCTTCAGAGTTTGATAAATTTAAACATGTTGCTATAACAATACTTTCTTCCTCAACAAAATGATAGGGACTTCCTTCTATGGACTCATTCTCCTAAAGGTATTTTTTCTATCAAGACTGCATATGAGGCCAAAACATTGTCCAAAGGAGGATCTTTTCTAGTGGAACGGGTTTGGTAATCTCATTTGATCCCCAAGATTATATTTTTTTGGTTGTATTTGCAAAACATAATTTTGATTGTTGATAATTTATGTAAGAAAGGCTTCCATCTTCCCAATATTTGTTTCTTGTGTTCTAAGGATGTTGAATCTATGGATCATATTTTCATCCATTATGATTTCTTAAATAAGGTGGTTAATGATTTACTAGATTATTTTCTATCAAGTGGATGTTGCCTCAAAATTTCAAGGAAATTTACACTTAGTAAAAATCCCCCTTCACTAGTCACAACCTCACTAGGGTGTGGGACTTGGTTCTTCCTCTTTTATTACGAGGTATCTGATGGAGGAATAAAATAAAATTTAAGGATATTTCCAGGGATGAATCATTTATCTTTAGAAGGATTAAAATTTCTATTGATAATAACATGGATGTCTTTACTGCTAGAAATGGTAGGGATAAATTTTTTGAGAAAGGGTTTGTTATTAGTTGGAAATTGAATCTAGGGTCTTCTACTTTTGTATCCATTGTTAAACAAATATTGGCTACTATGTGGCATAAACCAACTAAATGATGGGTCGTTCTAAACTTTTATGGGGCTACTAAAGGTAACCCCAAGAGGGCTACTAGAGGGGGTTTTGTCAGAATTGCTAATGATGACATCATTTGGGCTTATGCCAAATATTATGGTATTCAAACCAACCATCTAGATGAAGCTAAGGCACTTTTCATGGGTGTTCATAAAGTTTTTGAGAGGGGATTTAGAAGAATTCTCATACAAGGTGACTCTGTGAACATCATTCATGATTTACAGGTTGGAAAGATTGATAATTGTTTCATCCTAAATATTATTAAGGATACCTCGAATATTATAGAAGGTATGTTAGAAGTTAAAATTGAGCATATTTATAGCGAAGGTAACCAGGCTACTAATGTTATGGATAATTTTGATATGGATAATGGTCAATTCATAATTTAGGAAGATAATTTCCCTTTATAGTTAATGATAATTATTGATTTGGAATCATTGGTCCTACCTATCTTGTAGACCTTTTTATTGTTATTCTACTTGTATAAGGTCTGCTTTGTGTTGTAGTGATCCTTTCTTCGGGAGGTCTTTTTTGAAGGGCTAGTATTTTTGCTCCCTATGGTTTTCACTCTCAAGGAATATGCTTGGTGTATTTCCCTCACCCGTGCTCTCTTGGATTGGGGTTTTGTTATCTGCGTCTTGATGTATTTGCTACCCTTCCAGTTTACTACAAAAATGGAGCAATATCTTTCGTTCCTCTGAAATAAAGTTGAAACTTAAATTATGCATTATGTCTTGTTGGGTGGTGGGTTGGTCTATGTTGTATCGTGACGTTATCTTTCTCTTTTGTTCTCTTGGATGGTTGTTGGGTTTAATTTCTGTTATTTTAGCCTTGAAGGTTAGCTTGTGCTTTAATTGACCTTATCTTTATCTACCTCCTCTAACATAAAATGTTTTGGGATCCTTCAAAACCCTACCTTTTCACCATTAATTTAAAAAATATATATTTTTAATAATAAAATTTGTATCTCTCTAAAAGGTTGTATTCTATTAATCATGTTAAAATTTAAGTCTTGACCAATATAAAGGTCTCGTTTATGTAAGTAGTGGATGTTTGACCTCTATGTGAGTTGTATTAACCTTATTATAAACTATAATTTATGGTAATCTATTACAAAGTGTTAATAAAGTTAAAATTGAGTATTTTTGCACTACATATTAAAGCTTCAAAATCAAGTCAAGAACCTAGTATGTATGAGGGAACACTTGATCCCATGGTGGGCTTCTAGGGATTGAGTTTATGAAGGATTTAGTAGATGTTATTTGCCTTGATTTGAGGGAACCATGGTGTGAAAGTTAAATTTATATATTCAATAAATAAATATTATTATAAAAATAGTATTAAAACCATTATTTTTTAAAATGTTCTTTTTATAAACACCAAAATGAGTTAGATTTTTATATAAATATAATATTATAATATTATTATGGTTATGATTATATTTTTCCTTGGTAAAAAAACATTTGTATATGTTCACACAAAAACAATATCATCATCATTATTATTGAAAAATTATAATAACGATGATTTTTTTTTTGGATTTGGTTAGTGTGAAAAAGCCCTATGATCAACACTCAGGGTTGGGCATCCCCATCCCATCATGACCTCTCATAAGGGGCAGAGTTGAGCTTATCAATAGGAAATTTAACACATAACCACACACGCATACCATGGTTTGAACCTATTATAAGAATGATGATAATAACAATATATTATTATTTTTAGTAAGTTATGTGGGGTTTTAATGGGCTCTACTTGTATTACATAATGACCACATAGTGGATTATAACAACTTGATAATTATGCATATATTACTTGGAAATATTAAAACATGGGTATCCTCCTTGAATGTCAAGGAATTTAACCATTTGAAATCATGTTATTTTACGTTAATCCAAATAAAACATTGATGCATTGCTCTAAATTAGTTTTTTTATAAAATTTATTTTGCCCTATATTCGATTAGGAATCAAATGATAATACAACTTGGCAAGCTTATGAGACACCATGGCCTATGCTATAACATTTGGAAGACTTGAAAATAAATAAATAAGTACAAAGTAAGTAGTTAAATCCAAAAATCCTAATAGGGGACTCATAGAAGATAAAATGTTTATTATTTATTTGCTTCATAATACTACTATCATAATATCAATGCATAGTAAGATAATCATCCTATCTATTTCATGAAGGAATCCCAAGAGGATTATTGGAATCAAAACCCACTAAGAAAATTCACCTATATTAGTGCATCTTACCTATAATAGTGGATCAACTCAAGAGAACTATCAAGCAGTAATATGGACTAAAAAAATACTAAGAGCCCTCAATTTTCTTTTGGTATGATATTTATGGAAATTATTTTTATACATGGTGCCACTTTACTAAATTCATGTATGACACTTTATTTACTAATAACATTTCTTTTAAATCTATTCAAGATGAATAGTGGTAGGTATGATACTTTGATTAGAAATTATGATTTTAAGAGTGATAATATACAACATACAACTAATCAAACTATTTAAATATAAATACCCAATGCTAAATCATTCCCAAAAACACCATTGTAGACTTTGAAGAGTGGGTTTTAAACTATCATTGCATACATTAATGGAAGATATCCATTCAATATCAATAACAATCAAAGTAATGGTGTCTATTAAATAATTCAAAAACTCCTAAGGTTTTTTAAAATGAGTCTTCCAAATAAGTCAAAAAAAATTCCTATGCATATTCTAAGCTCATTGGTGATGATACATGTATGGTATTCCTAAATTTTAATGAGAAGTACCATGAGAACAAGAGAGCCAAAGATGAGACATTAGGAATTCAAAAACATAAGATGACCATAATTAAATTTCATCCTCCAAAAGTAGTAGGTCCTAAGGATAGTCTTAGTAAGTCTTGTAAAGAGTCTAACTTGTATAGATGTAATGATGAAAATCCCCAACTTTGCTCACTAGACTCCAAAGCTAAATATTTAGCTATTAGTTGTTGATATTCCATTAATCTTATTTTTAATGAAGCATTGACTAGACAAATTAAATGTGTTAATCACTCCATATTTGTTAAGCTAAATGTCCATCCTCCCATGACTTTCTTATACATGTTGCACCTGAATAGGCCTCATAGATCTTCCCATGAGATATTTCCAACACCAATATCTTGTTATTCTACCCTAATTTATCACATTCTAATATTGGATTTATCAGCTATATATGTCATATATACTCCTAAGATAAGATTTTTTTTTTCTATTTTCCATCCTAAGGTATTTTCCAAAGGTCATAGGTACATATTCAACAAAAAAAATGGGTCTTATTCATAAAAATATGACAATATGATAATAATTCTTACTTGTGATGACAAAGAAAATTATTCTCAATGGTATTTATGTTACACTATTATTGAGAGTAAAGGATCAAACAATTGTGTTACATATCCTTCTATGGTTCTAATAGAGAGGCTTACCATATTAAGCATGTTACTCTTCCATTCTATGCATAAGACTTACTAAGGGATTCATCCCACAACCAACTCTCCGTGAGAGACTACTCAATATTCCAATA
Source organism: Wollemia nobilis (assembly GCA_028583015.1). Taxonomy (NCBI): domain Eukaryota; kingdom Viridiplantae; phylum Streptophyta; class Pinopsida; order Araucariales; family Araucariaceae; genus Wollemia; species Wollemia nobilis. The sequence continues at coordinate 56,073 of JAQPPZ010003710.1, forward strand.
CTTTTTATAATATATTCATCATCATATTAGGCTTCATTTTAACCAAGTGTTATTACTTGTTATAGTATAAACTATCATTGAATGTTATTTTTCAATCACTATACCATTCACATATTTTCCTCTCCATACCTAGTCTCTTTATATTTCATCTTAGTAAAGTAATGTTAGGAAATTTTGCTAAGGCATATAATATTTTGAAGTCTCTCCTTACTTAAAAATTCATGACCTCAAAAACTTGTTAAAGATTTAGTAGAATTTTATCAAAATTCTAGCAAAATGTTACAAAAATTCTACATTCCATCTTACATACCTATTTAATTATTCTCTTCAAAATTTTATATTTAGAATATTTTCCTAACATATGCTTGTTATTTTCATGGGTTGCCTCTTTCCAATAAAAAATTCCTCCCCTCCAAAAAAAACTCGTATTGATTTGAGGCTAAGTCATCTAAAGTGACTATATTGACCCTATAACATCTATAGAAGTAGTATCAAGGATTGGAAATGTAACTCCATTATGATCCTAGACCTTCAAAATATGATCTTACTAATATTATTGGGCAAAGTTTCTAAATTGACTACACCACATTATAGTAGCTATGGAACTAGACCTCGTGGATGTAAAATAGTTTTAATAGGAACCTAGACCTTTAAAAAAGAAACAATGATTTTTGGATTTCAAAAAAAACTAAAAAAACAAAGAAATAGTACATTAAAAAAATTAAAATACAATTTGCAAAAGAAAAGAGGAAGAAAACCTATTGGGAATACAATATACGACTTAGCTTGCTTTACACCATGTTAAGAGATCCTTATTTTCTATGATATTCATTCATGCACCATCTTGATGCCTTTGCACTAACACATATACCCTTTATGAATTCTTGCTTTTATGTGCTTATGTTCCCTTACATTAGACCATATACTACTCTATCCCAACATTCTAATAAGGTCATGCATTCTTAACATTTGATATTCCTTGATGGAGTAATTTTTATAAGCATCCTACATGGATTACTACATATATTTTCATTGATAAAAACATTTATTACTTGTTTGACACTTATATAATACCATTAGTTTATACAAAAATTCCCAAACATTATACAAGTAAATAAGACTAGTATTTTAATTTCTAAACCTAAATTCATTTGCTTTTTAGGATCTTCTACTCATCCATGTTAATATAACCCCTTGATGATAAATCAACATGTGATATAAGTATCTTTGAGTTCTTATAGCTAGTTATTATAAATTCCTACTCCTCTTCATTTGCATACAATACACTAAATTACATGACATACTAGTTAAAATTTAGCATATTTATAGCGAAGGTTACTAGACTGTTGATGTTATGGCCAATTTGGGGGTGGATAGTGGTCAATTCATAATTTGGGAAGATAATTTCTCTGTACAATTAATAATAATTATTGATTTAGAAGCATTGGTCCTACCTATATAGTAGGTATTTTTATTGTCTTTCTACTTGGATGAAGTCTACTTTGTGTTGTAGTGATCCTCTCTTTGGGGGTCTTTTTTGGGGGGCTGGTCCTTTTGCTACCTAGTGGTTTCCACTCAAGGAATATGCTTGGTGTATTGCCTTCACTCTTGCTCTCTGGGATTGAGGTTTTTTTAACTTCATCTTGATGTATTTGTTGCCCTTCCAGTATTCTACAAAAATGGAGAAAGGTCTTTGGTACCTCTAAAATAAAGTTGAAGCATAAATCCCTATTGGGTGGTGGGCTGGTCTATGCTATATCATAGCGCTATCTTTATATTTTGTTCTCTTGGATGGTTGTTGGGTTTATTTTCTATTATTTTGGCCTTGGAGGTTAGTTTGTGCTTTAATTGACCTTCTCTTTTACTGCCTCCTCTAATGCAAAATGTTTTGGGACCCTTCAAAACCCTAATTTTTACCATTAATTAAAAATAATTTTTCTTTCTATCTAGAAGGTTATCTTATATTAATCATGTTAAAATTTAAGTCATGACTAGTATACAGGTCCCATGTATGTAAGCAGTGGATGTTTGACATCTATGTGAGTTGTATTAACCTCATTATAAACTATAATTTATGGTAATCTAGTACAAAGTGTTAATCAAGTTAAAATTGAGTATTTTTGCACTACATATTAAAGCTCCAAAATCAAGTCAAGGACCTAGTATGTATGAGGGGACACTTGATCCAATGGTGGGATGCTATGAATTGACTTTATTATGGATTTAGTAGATGGTTTTTGCCTTTATTTGAGGGACCCATGGTGTGAAAGTTAACTTTATATATTCAGTAAAGAAATATTATTATACAAATTAGTATTAAAACCATTATTTTTTAAAATGTTCTTTTTATAAACACCAAAATGAGATATTTTTAAATAGATCTAATATTCTAATATTATTATGGTTTTGATAATATTTTTCCTTGGGAAAACATTTTTTGTATATGTTCACACAAAAATAGTATCATCATCATTATTATTGAAAAATTATAATAACAATGATTTTTTTTTGGATTTGGTTAGTGTGAGAAACCTGTATGATCAACACATAAGGTTGGGCATACCCATCCCACCATGACCTCTCATAAGGGGGAGATTTGATATTATCAATAGGGAATTTAACACATAACAACACACACACACCATGGTTTAAACCTATTATAATAACGATGATAATAACAATATATTATTACTTTTAATAATTTATGTGGGATTTTAATGGGCTCTACTTATATTACATCATGACTAGATAGTATATTATAACAACTTGATAATCATGCATATATTACTTGGAAATATTCAAACATGGGTATGCTCCTTGAATGTCAAGGAATTTAACCATTTAAAATCATGTTATTTTATGTTAATCCCAATAAAATATTGATGCATTTCTCTAAATTAGTTTTTTTATAAAAGTGATTTTTCCCTCTATTAGATTAGGAATTAAAGGATAATACAACTTGGAAAGCTTATGAAATACCATGGCCTATGCTAGAAAATTTGGGAGACTTGAAAATGAATAAATAATTACAAAGCAAGTAGTTAAATCGAAAAATCCTAATAGGGGACTCATAGAAGATGGAATGTTTATTATTCATTTGATCCATAGCACTACTATCATTAATATCAATGCATAGTAAGATAATAATCTTATATAATTCATGAAGGAATCCCAAGAGGATTAATGGAATTAGAACCCGCTATGAAAAATCACCTATATTAGTGTATCTTATGTATGATAGTGGATCAACTCAAGATAACTATCAAGCAATCATATGGAATAAAAAAATACTAAGAGCCCTCAATTTTATTTTGGTATGATATTCATGGGAATTATTTTTATACATGTTGCCATTTCAATAAATTCATGTATGATACTTTATTTACTGGGAATAATTCTTTTAAATCTATTCACGATGAATAGTGGTAGGTATAATGCTCTGATTAGAAATTATGCTTTTATGAATGATAATATACATCCAACTAATCAAAAAATTTAAATATAAAGACCCAATGCTAAATAATTCCCATAAACACCCTTGTAGACTTTGAAGAGGGGGTTTTAAACTATTATTGCACACATTAATGCAAGATATCCACTCAATGTCAATAACAATCAAAGTTATGATGTCTATTAAATAATTCAAAAATTCTTAAGGTTTTTTAAAATGATTCTTCCAAGTAAGTAAAAAAATTGGTATGCCTATTCTAAGATCATTGGTGATGATACATATATGGTATTACTAAATACAATGAAAATTACCATGAGAACAAGAGATCCAAATATGAGATATTAGGAATTCAAAAACCTAAGATGACCATAGTTAAATTTCATCCTCCAAAAGTAGTAGTTCTTAAGGGTAGTCTTAATAAGTCTTGTAAAGATTCTAACTTGTATAAATGCAATGATGAAAATTCCTAAGTTTGCTCACTAGACTCCAAAGCTAAATATTTAGCTCTTAGTTGTTGGTACTCCATTAATATTCTATTTAATAAAGCATTCACTACATAAATAAAATGTGTTGATCACTCCATATTTGTTAAGATAAATATTCATCCTCCCATGACTTGCTTATACATGTTGCACTTGATAATACCTCATAAATCTACCCATGATATATGTCCAACACCAATGTCTTGTTATTCTACCCCAATTTATCACATTCTAATCTTGGATTTATCAGCTATATATATCATATATGCTCCTAAGCTAAGATATATTTTTTCTATTTGCCATCCTAAGAAATATTCCAAAGGTCATAGGTACATGTTCAACACATAAAACGAGTATGATAATAATTCTTATTTGTGATGATAAAGAAAATTCTTCTCAATGGTATTTACCTTACACTATTATTGAGAGTAAAGGATCAAACAATTGCATTACATATCCTTCTATGGTTCTAATCAAGAGGCTTACTATCCTAAGAACGCTACTCTTCCATTCTATGCATAAGCCTTACTAAGGGATTCATCCCACCACCAACTCTCCATGAGAGACTACTTACTATTCCAATACTTTTCATAATATATTTATCATCATATTATGCTTTATTCTAACCAAGTGTTATGACTTGTTATAGTATAAACAATAATTGAATATTATTTGCCAGGCACTATACCATTCACATATTTTCCTTTTCCTACCTATTCTTTTTATATTTCATATTAGTAAAGTATTGTTAGGAAATGTTGCTAAGGAATATAATATTTTGATGTCTCTCCTTACTTAAAATATTCATGACCTCAAACAGTTGTTAAAGCTTTAGTATAAAATTTATCAAAATTCTAGTAAAATGTTACAAAAATTCTACATTCCATATTACATACCTATTTAATTATTCTCTTCAAAATTTTATATTTAGAATATTTTCCTAACATATGTTTGTTATTTTCATGGGTTGCCTCTTTCCTATAAAAAATTTCCTCCCCTAAAAAAAAAACTCTTATTGATTTGAGGCTAAGTCATCTAAAGTGACTATATTGACCCTATAACATCTATAGAATTAGTCTCAAGGATTGGAAATGTAGCTCCATTATGATCCTAGACCTTCAAAATATGATCTTAATGCTATTATTGGTCTAAGTTTCTAAAGTGACTACACCACCCTATAGTAGCTATGGAACTAGACCTAGGGGATGTAACATAGTTTTAATAGGAACTTAGACCTTTAAAAAAGAAACAATGATATTTGGATTTCAAAAAATACTAAAATAATAAGAAATAGTGCATCAAAAAAAAAAATTAAAATAAGATTTGCAAAAGGAAAGAGGAAGAAAATATATTGGAAAGACAATATATGACTGGCTTGCTTTACACCTTGTTAAAATATTATTATTTTTTATGATATTCATTCATGCACCATCTTAATGCCTTTGCACTAACATATATATCCTTTATGAATTATTGCTTCTATGTGTTTCTATGCCCTTACATGAGACCATATACTACTCTATCCTAACATTCTATTGAGATCTTCCTTCATGGAGTAATTTATATAAACATCCTACATGGATTACTACATGTATTTACATTGATAAACACATTTATTTATTTATTTTGATATGGTGGATGAAAGGAGTTTTGAAAGGACCTCCAAACATTTACAAAATGAGGCTAGTTACCCACACATAGGGGAAACCTAGATGAAATAATACACATAAACACAATAAAATCTTATAAGTTGCAGAAAGAAACCACTCCAGGAACCATAGAACCTAGATAGAAATAGAACTAACAAGACACCAAACTATGAATACCATTGACCCCTACAGGGGTCAACAAACTAGGTATGCAAGCTACCAAACCCAAAATAGGACCAAACATAAGAGAACACAAGAACCGAGATAATATATCTAAAACCACTCATAATTTAGAACCACGAGGTCCCACACCCTTATCATCCTTGAACTCATTCATATCCAAAACTTGCTAGCCCATGAGAGCTAGAACCTCCTTGGCACATGAAATCATAGCCTGCATGGAGTCAATCAAAGAATGTTGGAGCTTCATCATCATCACCTTGATAGATTTTAGATTCAAAATCCTATTTTGTAAACGAGGGTTCTGGTTCTTTCTAACACTATCGATCCCGAGGTTTAGCTTTGGCTTCTTAGAAGTTGGTAAATACTCCTTCAAGTTTGAATCATCAAAAATCATTGGTGCCTTCCCAATGGCAACCATCTTCACAACTAAATGCTTAGATCTTCTCATTCCCTAATTGCTACCTCCTAGGATTTTTGGAGGAGACTCTACCCCCCTTACCACCTGCACTACTAGGGGAATAACATTAATGACTTCCTGGTTCGAAGTGCCAGAATCTCCTGAGACAAAGGAATCCAAATAATCCAAAATTGGATAATTGTCCCTATTTAGATAATTGAAAATACTATCATCATCTAGGCCTCTCAATTTGACCACATGGTCAAAAATCATCTTCACCATCCCTTGGTGAATTGGGTAAGTGTTGGTACGAAAATAGGCATCGAATACACGAGAGTGTGCCCAACGGTCCTTGACCAAAATTGAATGGTCACTTGGCCTAGGAGAGGTAGGGACGGTTGATCTTCGAATAAGTCTAGCTCCTTTGATTTTAGCTACCTATGCTACAAATGGGAAAAGGGAACACAAAAGAAAGCAAAGGGAGGCTATAGCTGAAACTAATAAGGATAGGGTATGGTCACATCAAGACACACACATTCGATGTCACTGACATAAAGAGCAACACACCACCTAATAGATCAACTCATCTCATCCTCACTTATCATTCAGCATAGCAGGTAGGGGTGAATTCCAAAACTAGCAGGAGGGTGCATGAAATCTAGACAACAAAATTAGAGTGATCCCACCCAACTGAATTTAATAGAAATAAAACCCTTATGCCTAGGGACAAATGTAAATTATAGAATTATCCAGTGATACCCATGAAATCCAGATAGCAAAATTAAGTGAACAAGCTCATATAGCCATCGCAAAAATAAAAATTCATACTCAAGTAAAAATAGAAGTGAAGACAAATTAAGAGACCAAATAGTGATATGCTATTATTTACAAGGCAAAGGAGAATTACATATGAATTATAATGGCAATAGAACCACCCTTTGGAATGGCCAACATTCCACTATTTATAGAATAATTTATAGTAGATTCGAATTCAAGCATTAACAACATTCAACGAGAAGGATCACTTTGGAAAGATTAGGTGATATATTGATGTGTTACTTCATAGAATAATGGTGATTTTCCAGAAGAATTTAGGTACTTCTGTATATATCTGAGCCCTTGATCACTTCTGCTAGACCTATTTAAGCACTAAATTCTTATCCACTTTACCCCTTTGAGAAGCTATAAAGTCTGGTTAATTACTTCAGGCTCCACGTACTTCAAACTACCCTTCATCATCTTGCATCGGTAGATGTGATCATTAATAGCCCTACTTGATTCTTTTAAGACCTCCCTTTTAACATCAACTATGGATAAGAATGCTCGTCCTAGTCTTTTATCCATCATATCTTTGTGGGGGATGGATTATTGGGATTAAACATTTAATGCTACTTTCCCAAAGTTTCATTAAATTTTAGGGACAAAACCTTGGGACTTATGACCACTATGCCATGGTATGATTCTTCCATCTAGGGATTTTGGAATCCCAATATTCCACCCAAAGTTGGGATGGGGATTTGGGGTCTTCTTTTGAGCACGTCCCTACCCAATATTTCGTTTGATCCCAAACTTGGAGATTTACTCTATTGTTCATCCACTTGGTCTTTGAAATATATCAATACCTCAAAAATTGGCCAGCCCTAAGATGTCATCATCTTCAAAAAAAATAGTAGGTGAGGAGGTGTAAAATTTTACCCACACTCTTTACGGCTTATAAGGGTTTTTCACCTTGTGAAAAAAGGGAACCCAGAAGAAAAAGGAGATATAATAGCTAAATAAAAGAGATAAGAAGAGGAGGAAATAATGTATGGTAAATAAATATGCACAAGAAGTGGGGGTAAAGTGGAAGTACTAGTAAAAGATAGCCAAAAATATAGGATGGAAACAACAAATATAGATAGAACTATGGCAGACAAGAGCAATAGGAAGACAAGCAATGGAAACAAAAAGCAAAAATAAGGAATGAGAATAGGGAGACACAAAAGTAATAATGGGATACTAGAAAATAGTTGAGACAAATAAGCATTTGTCATCAACCCAAAGAAATATAGGCAACAAAGGGAAGGGGAAGGCAAAAGAAAGGGGAAGGTGGAGGAATGGGGAGACACAAAGGGAAAAGCAACCTGAAGCTTATCAAGTGAAATTGATAGGGCATAAACCCTTTTCCACGAGGTACTCTCTTATATTGGATCCCCTTAAACATAGCCATCTAAGTATCTAAGATATTCCAAGAGTATATATATTACCATTGATATTTTTTCTCTTGTCCCAGGTCTTCTTTTTTATGCAATCCAACAATGATCCTCTTTTACTTATTGTTATCAACTAGGAGATCATTTTGTTTCCACTGCACTTTGTAGTTTACACTTCCTGGTCCCATTTGTATCTACTTGTGGAATTTTATTTATAGCATGCTTGCCTTGCCTTGTACTCACAACTACAAGTTCCAAGGCTTCTTGATGCAGCTCCCAAGGATGAGATAAGAGGTCTTGATAATTATTGGATGCATCCATTGGGCTATGAAATCATGAAAACAAATGGAATAAACAAAAACTATGATGAGAACATAGAGAATTATGAGGAATTTTACATTTCCAAGATAAATCTTGGGGATCCTTTATTGATTCTTTCTAGCACTTGACCAGGAGGTAACCTTTTACTAGAGCAAATTCCTTGTAAGTCTTAGATAACATGATGACACCTTGCAAATAGATATGCAAAGGGCACAATTTTATTTACTTTCCCTAAAAATACAACATGCTAGGCACACCTAAGCTTAGGATATCTATGCCATTCAACCTATGAATCTACAACGGCCAGATCAAAGTACATCAAATTTGAGCCTCTACTTGTATTATTTTTAGCACCATTTTCTTAGGCTTAAAATTGCAATAAAATAATAATTATTCTTACTTTGCTTGAGCTATTTGGTGCTCAAGCCCTTAAAAATTAAGGTGGCAATTAATTTTACCACCTTATTATGTCTTTCAGGTATTGACCTTTCAAGGTATAGGTTTTCAATAATGGCTTGGGTGGCTCCTTTTCCTGTGGTGACTCAATTTTGTGATCTAGCATGAGCTCTACAGAGGAGATGCTCATGCAAGACTATGATGGTTGTCATTACCCTACTAACAACTACTCAGCTTTGATGGATTCCTAATATAGTTGTGGAAACCTTCTTTTCCCAGATTGGCATAGGAGAATTACTTTGTCAGGGCTTAAGGCTCAAATGTAGAATAGATACACTTGGGCAGAGGATGGAAGGAGTAGACTTGAAATCTACTTCCAACTGTTACTAAAATAGACGTTGAAGTCTACCACATTCTCAAGAGGGTTCCTCTTGATAAATGTAAATTTAGTTAGTAGTTGGAAGATATCCTTGAGTTCACCAAATGCATCCAGGAGAAGCTCAGCCAAATTTTTGCCCATGTGGAGAGGCTCCCAGACTACAAGGTTTTATACCATAGCTATGCTCTACCTTTTAGATAAGCAATAAGCAGCTTGGTCATTACATATCCATGCATAATTTTGTGAAGGGTGGCCATGGAAGCCACATTATTTAGGTTTTCCTTCAAATGTCCACTAACGCCATCGTAATTTGGTAGAAATTCTAGCATCATTTTAGGGATATCATGTAGATGGGGAAGAATGAGGGGACCATGATCATTCTAGCTGGGGCATATTGGTTGGGCCATTAAAGAACCAGTCCCTCAGAGATTCTGTATTATGCCACTAGGTTGGAGTCATCATATGAGCATGTTATTTTTACTAGTAAGGTAAGGGCTACTCATCAAATACAGAGTCCTTCGAGAAATAAAGACTTTATAACACACAAAGGTAATTAATATAATGATTTGTAAAAGCTACACAAAGGAGTCACTAGATGATTTGTAAAGATGTGGAAAAATTAGAGCATCACCAAACTCTAAGAAACATGGAAACTTAATGAGTTCCCCAACAAAGTCACCAAAAATTGTTGGTGCAAAAATAGGCACCAGATGAGTGGGAGCATACCCAATGGTCCTCGACTAAAATTGAATGACCACCTATCCTGGGAGAGATAAGGACATTCAATCTCTTGAGAAGGTCGTCTCCTTCGGTTCTAGCTACCTACGTCACAAAGGAAAAATGGAAAAAGAGGCAAAGGGAAAATGGAAAAAGAGGCAAATGGGAAAAGGTAACAAGAAATAAATAAAAGGGAGGCCATAGATAAAAATAACAAGGATGGGGTATGGCTACATCAAGACACATATTCTACATGACTAGTGCAAAGAGTAGCACACCACCTAACAAATCAACTCATCTCATACTCACTTATCATTCGGTGCAGCAGGCAGGGATGAATTCTAGAATCAATGGGAGGCTGCATGAAATCTAGATAGTAGAATTAGAATGCTCCCACCTGACTGACTTTAATAGAAATAAAATATCGATGCCTAGATATGGATGCAAATTCTAGAACTACGAAACAAGACCCATGAAATCTAGATAGCATAATTAAGTGAACAAGCTTAGACGACCATCGTAGAAATAAACATCCATAGTCAAGCAAAAATATAAGTGAATATAAATTGAGAGACCAAATAGTGATATGCTATTATTTACAAGGTGGAGAAGAATTACTTATGAATTATAATGGCCACAAAGCCACCCTTTGGAATGACCAAAATTCCACTGCTTATAAAATATTTTACAGTAGATTCAAATTCAAGCATAAACAACATTCGATGGGAAGAATTGCACTAGAATAGTTAGGAGATCTGCTGACATGTTTCTTCATAGAATAATGGTGGTTGTCCAAAATATGTTAGGTAATTCTGTATAGATCTGCACCCTTGATCACTTCTACCAAACCTATTTAAGTAATAAATTCTTATCCACTTTACCCCTTTGAGGAGCTCAAAAGTATGGTTAATTTTTTAGGCTCCACGTACTTCAAACTACCCTTCATCAACTCATACCAGTGCCTATGATCATTAATCACCCTACTTAATTATTTTTAGGCCTCTCTTTTCATGTCAGTTTTGGACATGAATTCTCCTCCCAGTATTCTATCTAGCATATCTTTAAGGGGGATGAATTATTGGGATTAGATATTTAATGTTGCTTTGCCAAAGTTCCATTCAACTTTGGGGATAAAAACTTGGGACTTATGACAACTATGATGTGGTACGATTCTTCCATTCAATAATTTTGGGATCCCAATATTCTACCCTAATTTGGGGTAGGTATTTGGGGTCTTCTTTTGAGCATGCCCTACCCAATATTATGTTTGATCCTAGACTTTGAGATTTGCTCTATTGTTCATCCACTTGGTCTTTGAAATCCATCAATGCCTCAAAAATTGGCCGACCCTAAGATGTCATCATATTCAAAAAGAAGAGTGGGTGAGGAGGTATAAAATTTCACCCATAGTCAGGGGCCACACCCTTCTTCACCTTACTGATTATCCTAGATAAATATTAAAATAATAATTATGGAATAATCATCGTTCTCTTGTGGCAACGATGGTTCAAGAACATGAAGTGATATCTTTAGAGGATGTCCTAGTTCTCATCTAGGGTAAAATATTGCATACCTACCAGAGTTATACGATCCCACAGAGCCCTCAAAGAGTTTTTCTTAAAACCATTCTATATTTTAACCAAATCCTCTTTATCTCCTAGAAAAACTTGGGCTTCCTTGACTAGGGAATGCGTCTTCTAATTATGCACCAGTCCATCTGCTACCAACCTGGTGACTTTGGATATCAGAGAAATACTAATATCGAACTCCACATTCCCAACTCTGACTATACCTTCATGCCATGAGTATGATAAACACATGTATTACTTGTTTAACACTTATATAATACCATTAGTTTATACAAAAAATCCTAAACATTATACAAGTGAAGAAGACTAGTATTTTGATTTCCAAACCTAAATTTATTTTCCTTTTGGGATTTTCTATTCATCCATGTTAATATAATTCCTTGATGATAAATTATCATGTGATAAAAATAAGTATCTTTGAGTTCTTATAACTAGTTATTATAAAGTCATACTTCTCTTCATTTGCATACAATACACTAGATTACATGACATAATAGTTATTAATTGCTTATCTAATTTGATCCCTATCCATAATATTATTTCCAAAATTTTATACCATTAATATATTTATCTATTCCTTGTCACAATTAACGTAAAAATGAAAATAAATAAAAATAAATAAAATAGAAAAAGAAAGAAACAAAATGTGCATGAAAAGATAAAACATGATGACCCTAAAATATCAAAATCAAAATACCTTTTGAAAAAATTACATACAATGACTTCATGTTCTATCTAGTGGTAAGGGGAATCTCCTAGTCCTTACATTTTCCCTTACCCTCACATGTGATATGGCTTAAGTTAGGGGCATATTGTGTGTCTTCATAATTCTCATACCCAATTGATTTACTATGATACATCTAAAACCCATCCTTATTTTTTAGTGAATCCATTTTTTGCACAAAACCATAGGTGCCACGATATACCATATTTGCATTTTATTGTGCTTTGTTTATTCTATTTTACATAATAAACCATGTCTTTATTTCCATGATACTTCATTCATTCTTCACTCAATGGAAATACAAGCACCTTGTAGGAGTAATATGTATACTAGAAACTTGCCCATGGATGAAATCCTAAATATGAAGACATGTATCTATAATTTTTTTTATAATTGATGGATACCTGTATCAGTGTGCAAGGTACATGCAAGAAAGCCTTAAGGTTCATGATCCTTATACAACTCTATATTTCTATCCATCTATCAATTATGACTAGAATAGGATCCACCACATGATTTAATAGTTAGATCTCCTCTATGATATCACATAGTTTCCACATTATATTCATATTGATTTTACATGTCCTAATATGCATCTTATAATTTGAATAAATTTAGAATCCTAAAATTCTAAAATTTGGCTAAGTGTTGGAAAGATATTGAGCATGTCAAAATCTCCTTTATCCATTATAGATCCATAAGTTTTGAAATAACTCTCAAAATTCCTATAAATATATATTTAAAGTATAAATTATAGTAAATGGGTATAAAATATCCATGTATAAATGACAATATTTATTTTTATTATAAACATGTTTACTCGTTTTTATGTAGAATTTATATTTTTTGACAAACATTCCTATAAAATTGTAAGACAAACATCAAAATTATATGAAAACTACCATTAGTGTATCAAGTTAGAAAATAAAGGATTTCTTACTAGAATTAACTCTTCTTAAAATTGATTTCTTGGTTTACATTCCTACATCTAACTAGGCTTATTTATACCATCAAATTTACTTTATTTTTCTTGGCCAACTAGAGTTCCACTCATCATTCAACCCTCTTAACTAATTGAATCTAAACATCAAAATTACTATAAAAACAATATTGGATTACCTATTTAAAATAATTTCTAACATAGATTAGATCTAACTATAGCAATAGAATAGATGTAGGTTTAATTTAGATGAAGAAAGGAAATATACCTTAAGGTTTTCGTCTTTCATATCAACACATAGTGATATGTCCTAGGTCTCCCCAAGTATCTCACTATCAATACTTAGGAATATTCTCATACCTCTTAAATACCCATAAAAATTTTCTTATTCTTTTTTCCTAGATTAGCTCTTATTCTATCAAGAAGTCACTTATCTTAATGTTATTTTTGTTAGGATCTCCATCAACTAAGAATTATAGAATATAAGTATCTAAATGATATTTAAGGTGCTCAAGAAATCTAAGAATTTTCAATAATCAAACATCTCCATCAAGCATCATGTTAAGAACCATCTAAAGATAGTAAAATATCTTTCTTCATATTTCAATTTATTTGTCATTTACTTCTATATTGGTTCAATTGCTTTGCTTATTTAATATTCAAGAGTTAAGCATATCCATCAAGCATCATGTTAAGCACCATCTAAATATAGTAAAATATCTTTCTTCATATTTCAATTTATTTATCATTTACTTCTATATTGGGTCAATTGCTTTGCTTATTTAATTCTTCTATGATCAATTGATGTTTACTTTATTTGGTTATGTTCTATTACTCTACTTAGAATACAAGTATTGTGTGTATATATGACCTATTCTTAGTCCATATTCCTATAACTACTACCTACTATCTACACCTATTTATGCATTTCCTACACTTACTAATACTTCCTCCATACTCAATATTACCTACAAAAATACCCATATACCAAATATAAACTAGTCATCTGTAATCTTACATTATTGTTTTCCTAAATTAGATTTTTTATTTAGGTTTAGTTGACCTTGTGTCTTGATCTATGAGGTTTAATTATTTTATTGTATTATTGAAATCTAGGTAAAAAAAGGAATAATAGAATTTTAAAAATTAAATTTTGAAATCATGCTTAAGTTTGAAATTTTGTTATTGCCTCTCCTAAAAAATTTTATAGACATGGTGCTCATCATAGGAACTTTTAAGTATGAAAATTGGTCCTAGACTCTTGGTTATAGAATTTGAATACATATGGAAGGTCCATATATGACAATAGATTTAAGAAAAAGGATTTGCTTCAATATATGATAAAATAGAAATGTAAAAATGTTGGGTTTATATATATATATATATATTTTAATGGCACTTCCAAAGTAATTCTATAAATGTGGGTGGAGGTTGTGCTTTTTAAAATAATAAAGATAAAATTCTCCTTAGTTACCTAGATTCATAAGGAAATTTAACTAATAAATATGCAAAGAATAGAAAACTTCTTACTAGAATCAAAGTTATTAAAAAATAATGGAATATGTATTTCAATTAAGTGGATTCACAAATGATTACTAATGCTATTAATAAAAATATATGTTGAAATAAATATTAAAAAATATTATTTCTAATGTACATCAATTATTTTTGGAGGCAAAAAGATAGGGTTTTGATAAGGGAGGAGTGAAGGAAAGTACTAGATGAGTGCATCAAAACCAAGGAATAAGTAAAAAAGCTAGATTTTAAATTCTAGTCACCAAAATATGTCAAGGGGGACTTCAAGTACTAGAGCATAGATAACAGAGATCTAATATCAGATATAAATAAGACAAAACAAGTAAAATATAAATAATTTAGGTTTACCAAAATGGATATCTAGGGATATTCATATTTAAGGTTTAAATCAAAAAGTACACTTGCTAAATAATACAAGCAATGACTAAATCTAGGAAGAGGAAAAATGAGATTTCTTCTTGGATTTGTAAAAAGAAAAGACAAAATTCCAAAGGTAAAATTTAATGAATAGAACCTCATAGAGTATTATATCAAGTTGGTTTAATATAGACTGATATTTTAGTTCTTTAACCTATGGCCATCTCCTAAGGATATTAAAATTTGGGTTAAAAATAACTAACTCCCATTAATATTGCAAGAACTAGAGATAGTATATGCAAGAAGGTGTTTTTTCTAATAACATTTAACAATCCCAAATATATAGAAATGAATTTTGAGAGATCCATAGTTTATGGAAAAAAGTGGGATGTTTATGAAGTACTGAGATGATAATTTTAACCCAAGAGAAGAAATTCCAAACTCCATTCCAATATGGGTTAAGATTCCTTTTTTCCTATATCAACTTAGGTGGGATGAATATTTTAAAGTAGTGGGATACTCAGTATGGAAGTTCATTAAAACAATTGAGATGATAAAATAATGAAAGAGCTAGATTATGCGCTGGCCCCATTTAAATGCACCTAGTACCTTGAATAGGGGTATTATGTACATATTTAACCAAGCAGATTATGATAAGTATAAAAATAAAAAGGTGATGAGAAATATAGTGAAGGATTTATGAATATATTAAAAAAACTAGACTAAAGTAAAGTGTATTTAAAATGAAAGAGACACCAATAAAAAATCAAATTAAGATATTGGAGAAGGAAAAAACACAATAATAGATCACAATATGAGAAAGAATTTAGAAATGAACAGGGAGGAGTTTGAAATGATTGAAAATTTTCAAAAAGGAGAAAAGGAATAAGAAAAAAATCAAGAAGAACAAGGAATAGAAGAAAAAATTATGGAAGCTAAGGTAAAAATGCAGGATGGTGTAATATCTCTAAGTCAAATAGAATCACATGTAGATTGTGGGAAAAATGCCAAGAAGAAGGTAGGAAGATGCATAGGTTCAAATATATTGCAAACATATCTACAAAAAAAAACATTGATCAGGTTTCTCAAAAGTAAATCAATAAAGAGGACAAGATAATAAAATTAAATCCCCCAAGTCGACAAGGAGGAAAAAACAAGAAGGTGATAACATGAATTCTAAGAAAATTATTATATTCTCCTGGAATATAAGAGGTTTGGGTTCTACCTCAACAAAAGAACCTCAAAGGGAAGGATTCAAGATTCTAGTACTAATATAATTTTACTTTAGGAAACTAGGCTAGAATAAAATAAATGGACAACTCTAACATGAATATAGAAACCTAATATGTATCAGAGTGAATGTATTGGCTTGAGAGCCTAGGAAGGGGTATTTCTACAATATGGAACATAATAAAATGGAAGTTCATAGAAGTGGTTAAATATGCACATAAAATACAAATATCATTGGAATGCTAGAGATTGAGGAAAACATATAATCTAACAAATGTGCATGGGCCCACTCATCAATCCTTGCAAATAGAACGGTGGCAAATAATAAGGAAAGATGGATCATAAAAAAAAATTAAAAATTGGATAATAGGAGGATACTTTAATTTACTTCTCAAATTATACGAGAAGAAAGGAGGAATTATGAGTTTAAACCAAAATTAAAGAATGGTATTAGATTTTGTGTAAGAGAGCAACCTAGGAGATATCATTCAAAAATATGGTATTTTCACATGGTCAAATATAAGAGGAGAGATGGTGCGATCATACCAGCATTAGTGCACCGGATCCCATCAGAACTCCGTAGTTAAGCATGCTTGGGCCGGAGTAGTACTGGGATGGGTGACCTCCTGGGAAGTCCGGTGTTGCACCCTTTTCTTTCGGTGACGGATGGAGCAGCAAGGAGGAGGAGCGAGAGGTCTAGGGGCATCAAACCCTAGGTGTGGGACTTCAGAGGGTAGATCAGCAGACGCAGCAGGTGGGGGATCTGGCGAGATAGCAGGCCCCGAGGCGGAGGATGTGGACAAGGAAGTTCTATTGGAACCGGTCCAAGGGCGTTGGGCGGATGCGGTTGAAGATTTCTCTGAGGGGGACCAGGACTCTATGCGTCAGGATCAAAGGAAGACCCAAGAAGGAGACAAAGAGAAACCTGGCAACTGGAGACCTTCATATCTTAATGCTCTTCGCGGTAAGCAAAAATTATCCGACTCTTGTTTTAATCTAAAATCTGTCAATGGTAGGTTGCACGTCCCGGATTCCTTAGCTCAACATGTGGCTATGGAGGGCAGAACATATTTGGTGGCTAAATTTATGGGGGTGAGGCCAGACATGGAAGTCATAAGGAGATGGGCCATCCAAAAATGGCAGCCAAGGGCCGGTATGATGATTAAGGCTTTACCCAAGAGTTTTCTTTTGGTGACATTTCAATGTGAACAGGACATGGAAAGGACTCTCCAAGGAGGTCCTTGGTTTTTTGGGAAAAGGGGCTTGTATCCGAGCGTTGGTCCCCCGATTTCAACCCCCGGACTCGAGTCTTTGGATTTGGCTCCTATTTGGGTTAAGATGCCGGGATTACCTCTACTTTTCTGGAACGAACAAATATTGGTCGGGATAGCTACGGAGATTGGAGAACTAATAGCTATTGATCCTACAACCTTGAGCAAAACAAGACTCCGTCCGCTCGCATGTGTGTGTTGGCGGACCCGAGTAAAGAGCTCCCTAAATCCATTATTTTGTCGTCTATGTTTGGCCTTCATACTCAGGTATTTGAATATGAAAATATGTCTTTTAAGTGTAGTGTTTGTGGGAAGGTAGGGCACCGGGGTATCCACTCGCATTTCCAAGAACCAGACCCCCACTCCAAAATACCGATCCTCAAACCCGAATAATATCCCTCCCCCGCAGATCTCCATTCCTACCCAACTTGGGCCTCAAGGACGTGGAGCTCGAAATCCGAATATCAGAGACCCTGTTCACCCTATTGTAAGCAAGAGGCAACGTTTTAAACCTCCTCCCAAAAATTCCTATGCCCCAAAACCCTCTCACAGGGGAGCTGGTCCCTTTGATGGGAACCCTCAAGCTCAACTTGCTCCTAAGATGATACAACAAGCCTCGAGCCAAATCACAAAGGAAAGAACCCCATAGATCAACGCCCCGGGGCAAGTAAGTTTGATTGGGTGATACGGGAGGCCTATGGAGGCTCGGTGGAAGTGGTCCCATGTCTGCGAGAGGAATTTATGGGAAGAAATTCCAAGGAGATCAACATCCCGAGTGGAGAACAGTTTTGATGCATTAAATCATTTGAAGGGAGATCAGATGGACAACCAAGAAGTGGAATCTGAGGTAGAGGAGACTCAAGAGAAGGATTTAGCGGAGAAAAATCAGAGGAAGGAGCAGGAAACTAATAATACAGGCAAGGATACTCAGGAGGAAGAGGTGAACCACCAAGATCAGTGTAACCCCAAAGCAGGGAAAAAAGAATCTACTAATCAAGAAGCTAAGAGCACGGAATCATCTCCACTGTCAAAAAAACCAGTTAACCTGGAAAGCCAGATTGTTACCCCAAATACCAAGACTGACCTACCCAAGATGGTTACTAGAAGCCAAGTGAATCCCAAGGAACTTCAACCTAGAGCGGATGTATGGGGATATGGTTCGGTAGGAAGAGGGAAACCTAGCAATGCTGCCTTAAGGCAGAAAGAAGCGAGCGAGGAGTGGTCGATGGCACTCAAGCGATGATTGCTCTTTGGGGCGAAGGCTCGAGGATCCAAAGCCCATAAATGAAGATTCTTTCATGGAATATTCGTGGGAGTAATCCTGCAAAAATAAGAGCTTTGTATGCTCTTAGACAAGAACACAAACCGAATATGATTTTCTTGCAAGAAACTAAAATGGAGGAGAGTAGAGTTATTCCTTTTAAGAATAGGACTTGGCGAGAAGCTGAAGTAGTAGGCCAAGAGGCCACTGGAACAGCAGGAGGGTTACTGGTTATGTGGAACAAAAATGTGATTGATAGTAGAGTGATTCTGATGTCTAGTTGGTTTATTTGTCTCTTATGTGTGGATAAAACCACGCAGGAAGAGTGGATCTTAACGAATGTATATGCTCCGGTTAGACAGGGACTGAGAAGGGTTCTTTGGAGTCAGCTAGCTGAATTGAGGGAGACGGTCCCCAACTACCCTTGGATTGTGGCGAGGGATTTCAATTGCTACCTTAATCCTGTAGATAAATTGGGGGGCTCTCAAAGAATAACTGCTGATATCTACGAGTTTAGAGATTTTGTTGAGCAACATGAGTGATGGATGTGGACCTGCGTAGATTCTCCTATACATGGTCTAACAAAAGATTGAAGGAAAACCAAATTTAGATAAGATTAGATAGGTTTCTTCTTTCTCAAGAATGCCTGGAGAGGTTTGGGGACTCTTCATTAACGACACTCCCAAGAATCGGGTCTGATCACAACCCAATTCTGTGGGAAACAGGGGAGGACTCTAAGAAAAGATACATCGGACCCTTTCGATTCGAACTTATGTGGTTCCAACATCGGGATCTCAAGGATCCGGTTGCCCAATGGTGGGACAAAAAGTATAATGGTTCGAAACTGGCCCAAGTGGCATGTAAACTAAGGAATGTGAAGGCTAACATTAGAGAGTGGAACAAAACTTCCTTTGGCAATATTTTTGTTAAAAAGGCAGAACTAAAAGACAAGATCAATGAACTACGAGGAGAAGTTGAAGTCGGAGCGACTACGAGAGGATCCGAGAAACCGGGAGAGGGAGTCATGTAGCCGAATACCACACGATGCTAGGATTTGAAGAAACCTTTTGGAGGCAGAAATCCAGATTGCGTTGGTTAAAGGAGGGTGACGAGAAATACAAAGTTCTTCCATGTCTCTACTCTTCGCCACAGGAGTACTAACAAAATTAAGGAGATCAAGATGGCCGATGGGTCTAACACCAAAGATATGGAAGACATAAGGAGGGAAGCGGTTGAGTACTTTAAATCGTTGCTAGAAGATGTAAATCCGACTATTGAAGAAGAGGACTCTCTGTTGGCAGCCATTCCACCCCTCGTAACGGATAATCTTAATGGATTCTTACTTAGTCCTTTCACAAAGGAGGAAATCAAGAAGGTCATTTTTGACATGGATGGTAATGACTCCCCGGGACCGGATGGCTTCCCTGCGACTTTCTTCAGAAGTTTTGGGATATCCTAGGCAATGATGTAGTGGAAGCTATAATTGAGGCTCAAAAGGACATGGAAATCCCAGAAGGAGTTAATGCTACTTTTTTAGTCCTCATCCCTAAACTAGTGGGAGCAATGGAATTTTCCAGTTTTTGCCCTATCAGTTTATGTAACACTCTGATGAAGATTCTCACAAAAACAATCGCCAATAGGCTGAAGGTTATCCTTCCTTTCATCATTGATATGAACCAAGGTGGCTTTGTGAAAGGGCGACAAATATTGGATGGTATCATCACAATTCATGAGGTTATTCATTCAATGGTGACTAGTAAGGAAGCGGGTATGTTACTAAAGCTTGATATGAATAAAGCCTACGACCGGGTCTCATGGCGGTTCCTCACCAAGATTTTGGGTAAGTTTGGTTTCTGTCCCCAGTGGATTAAGTTGATTTTTAGTTGTATCTCTACTACAAGATTTTCTGTCATGGTGAATGGGTCACCCTCCGGTTACTTTAAGAGTGAAAGGGGGTTGCGACAAGGAGATCCTTTGTCTCCATACTTGTTTATTATTTTAGCGGAAGCATTGGGTAGGAACATTTCAATAGCGATGGCAGATGGTCATTTGGAAGGTTTTAAACCAGCCTCAACAGCGAGGGCCGATGTCTCGACAACAGTTTGTGGATGATACAATCATTGTGTCCAAAGCCTCGGTGCCTCAAGCTAGGAAGTTGAAGAGAATTCTAACCAAGTATGAGACAGAAGCAGGACAATACATAAACTATAAGAAGAGTAGCATCTATTTCTTTAACACGCCTGGTGGGAGGGAGGAAAGAATAGCTAACCTCTTCGGTTGTGGAAAGGAGCTTCTACCAGCAACTTATCTAGGCATGCCTATGTTCGAAGGAAGAATGAAGGCTACTTTGTGGAACTCGGTCATTGACAGGATCTCCAAAAAGTTAGCGAGGTGGAAGAGGCAGACCTTCTCGGCTCCGCGAGAAAAGCCTTATTAGTTCAAACTACTTTACAGAGCATTCCAATTTATTGCATGTCTCTATTTAGAATGCTCGCAAAGGTCCGAGCTACATTGGAGCTAATTCAATGCAACTTCTTGTGGTCAAGTTTAGAGGAGAGAAAGAGAATTTCGTTGGTAGCATGGAATCAGGTGTGTGCAAGCAAGGATCAGGGGGGCCTGGGGTTAAAGAGAATGAAAGAAATGAATCAAGCTCGGATTGGCAAATAGGTATGGAGATTTATCAATAATGATCAATTGGGATGGGTAAAACTTCTTAAGGCAAAATATATCGGAAATAATCGGGACTTCCGAAAGTCGATAATCTTCCTAGAGGATCCTATTTTTGGAATTGTTTGCTCGAATGTCGGTAGGTAGTCAGGAAAGGCATCAGATGGAGAATTGGTAATGGAAGACAAGTGGACTTTTGGAAAGACCCATGGTTGGAAGAGGCCCCTCTGAAAGATAACTTAGACCTTCAGGTCCTCCAACATAAACTTTCGAAGGAAATGGGAGGAAAAGTAGGGGATTTTATTGCTGTAGCACGAGAAACTTCTTCTTGGAAGAAAATCACAGTTCATAATCTGTCAGAGCAAGAGAAGGTGGCCCTAACCAAACTCAATGATGCTTTAAGGGTGTTCCCGATCATTCCTGGGGGAGGAAGAGACAAGGCGATTTGGGGCAAAACTACAAGTGGGATCTATCCGATGAAA
This sequence comes from Wollemia nobilis, assembly GCA_028583015.1. Taxonomy (NCBI): domain Eukaryota; kingdom Viridiplantae; phylum Streptophyta; class Pinopsida; order Araucariales; family Araucariaceae; genus Wollemia; species Wollemia nobilis. The sequence goes on from JAQPPZ010003710.1 coordinate 78,297, forward strand.
ACCGCCTATAAGTTAATCCACTCGGGATTCAATGGTCGGACTCCAACTTCGTTATTTGGTTAAATAATTTAACCCCAAAAATAGCTTTCTTCTTTTGGTTGGCGAGTTCAAAATAAGATCCCGACAACGAGATAATCTACAAAGGAGAGGTTTCCAATTCATCAATCGATGTATCTTGTGTGAGAAAGCAATAGAATCAGTAAGTCATATATTTCTAACTTGTGATTTTTCTTGTACAGTCTTCCAAATGATCCTGTCCAAATTTCATATAGATTGGGTCTGTCCAAATAGCATGTCCGACTTACGCATACGGTGGGCTTCCCCCTTCGGGCAAAGCTTTTGACTTGGCTCTGGAAGCTCAGCTTACCCCATTTTTTATGGGGGATATGGAATGAGAGAAATAAGAGAGTATTTAAAGGACGTAAGAAAGATCCCAGGTTATGTGGCAATAAAATAATCAGAGCTTTGAAAGAAAACTGGAAAACTTTCTTCTTCAAAAATGAGACCATGTCTCTAAGGGAAATGAGGATTTTGCGGAGCCCGGGAGAGGAACTTCCAGGACCTAGACATTACAACCAACCCACGGGATGGTGTCAAGTGGATACCCCCACACAAAAGTGGGTTAAGTTTAATTTTGACGGGGCAGCTAAAGGAAATCCGGGGGCTGCAGGAGCAGGAGGAGTTTTGAGAAATGAGGAAGGAAAAGTGGTCCTTGCCTTTGCAGAGCCTTTGGGAACTCAAAAAAATCATTTTGCAGAATCCCGAGCCTGCATGCAGGCAATGAGAATTGCCAGACTTGAGGGTTATAAGGAAGTTATCTTTGAAGGGGATTCTCTTAATATAATCAAGGCAATTAAGGAGGATAAAGACCCCAGCTGGACCATATTGGAGCTTATCCTAGAAGAAAAGATTCATAAATCTCATTTGGTTAATGCCCGAATCCAACACACCTTCGAGAGAAGGGAACCGAGCGGCGGATCTAATGGCAAATATTGCGGTTTCTGTTGGGGAGATGCAAATTTGGAAGGATAACTTCCCTCAAGAACTATTGGTGTTGGTTGCTAGAGAAGAGCTAAGATCAAACCTGTTAGAGCATCGGGAGATCGAGAGGGCTGATGATGAGTAATCCGATAGATGGAATTAGGCGAGAAAAGGCATCCCATTTGTTGGGGCCCGGGAGGTGACAAGTGTACGAGTACAACAACCTAGTGTTAGTAAGTGCTAGGTGTTGTTTGGTTTTTGTTTTATCCTGAATAGTCAAGCGACAAGTATAGGACTGTGGACTCTAAGTATGGCTTAATGTGAGTCTTAGAAAGATCCATTTTGTATTTTGATTATACGGGCTTGATGCTAGAACCAGCCCATTTTGACTTTGTAAAAGGTTTGTGGACCTTATAACCACCTCTACCTTATACCAAAAAAAAATATAAGAGGAGAAACCTTAATTTGAGAAATACTAGATAGTTTTTTAATAACTGAATTTATTATAGGAATAATTATATCATTTGTAAATTTTATATTTTCTAGAGTGAGATCACACCATGCACCAATACTATTGAAGATACATGAATTTGAACCTCTAAAAAATGCGTCATTAAAATTTAATCCTTAGTTGATGGAATATGAGGAGTCTCAAAAAAAATTAAAAAACGGTGGAATGAAATTAAAGTTGAAGGAACAAAAATGTTTGGATTTTATAATCAAATTAATTATATCAAGAATACAATTTAAGGATGGTAGAGAAGAATAATTAAGATAAATCTAAAAATAAGAAGGAAATATGTGATAAATTTCAATGATCAAACAAATTGACACAAATGGAATAGATATAAATTTGAGTAGAGATGAGGAAGCTAGGTTGATTGAACAAATGTAAAGGATTGATATGGATATATATTAAGGTTAAGATAAAAAGTTATATGGGCATAGAAAGAGAATAAAAATCATAATTTTTTCCACTTACAAAATGAAGAACCACATGTCATGTATCAAGCAATACAATGGGGATGAGATGATAGAGGATAATTGAATGAGAAATGCTACAAGGAATGTTTTGAAGCATATTATTAGATGATAGCATTGATAAAGAAGAAATCCAAGAGAAGTGATTGAATTAATACCATATTTGTTCACATAAGAATTTAGTAATTATCTAATGAAGGAAGTCAACATGGAATAAATAAGAGAGATAGTGTACTCATTTAAGCTAGACAAAGCTCCAAGTCCAGATGGATTTTAAACACTTTTTTTAAGAGGAGCATAGGAGAATATAGCTAAGGATCTTCTAGCAATGGTTGAAGAAGAAAGAATAAGAAATATTTTAAAGTCAATAAATTTGACATTCTTGGCACTTATCCCTAAAAAGTATAAGGTGAGTAAGTTTGATAGATTTAGACCCACTTCTCTATGCAACTTTTCCTATAATATAATTTAAAAAATAATGGTTGGAAGATTGAAAAATGTTTGCCTATGATCATATTAAAAGAGCAAGGGGGGTAGTTAAAGGAAGATAACTTTTAGATGAAGTCATCATTGAGCAAGAAGTAATTAGCTCTATAATTAAATCTAAGAAAATTATAATAATGATCAATCTTGACTATGCTATATCCTACGATAGACTCAATATGAGAATTCTCTAAATGGTCCTCCACAAAATAGTGTTCTATGAGCAATGGGTGAAATGGATGGAAGGATGAATCAACTCTAGCACATTCTCAGTTTTAGTCAATGGAGGACTATCTAATTTTTTAAATTATTCTAAAGGTATAAGACAAGGCTTCTCATTATCACTAGCACTATATGTCATGATGTTCGAGGTATTGATTTGTCTTATCAAGCAAGCAAGAACATAGGGATAGATTAAAGGAGCATTAATTAATTTAAATACAATAAACACTGCCCTAAGGGGACAAGCATCTATTAAAGTATTCAAGAAAAGGAGATATTAGAAAAAAATGTACAACAATAGGAGTTGTTTTTAATTGTGGTAAATATATTCTTTATGCATATAATTTTTCAATAGCTTTTGGGAGGAAACTTGCCAGAATTTTTGGCTTCAAACTAGGTTAATCCAAAGAATTTTTTGTGTATTTGAGGGTTTTTATGGGCACATGCAAGCATACCAAAAAGCAATGGAAGAATGTTATCAATAATGTAATACAAATATTGAATATGTGGTCTCATAGATGGTTGAATCTAGCTAGGAGAGTGACTCTAATAAAATTATCTTTATCATATATCCCAATATATTTAATGTCATCAATTAATACACTAGTAGAGGTAATTAAGAGCTTTGATAATATAATAAGGACATTTCTATGGAAATATGCTAGAGAATAGGAAATAAAGAAGTCCCATTTAGTTATATGAGATATTGTATGCTTACCCAAAAAATGGGGTAGATCAGGAATAAAGCATCTATCCTTATTGCCAGAGGTGTATAGAACTAAATTAATATGGATATTAATCAAGGAAAGTAACTCATTATGAAACAATATCATGGTGAACAAGTATCTGGGAGGAAACCCACTAGAACATATACTAACAATGAATGTAACTTTTGATTAGGGATCTACTACATGGTCAAATCTATTTGCAACACTATTCTTTTTAGAAAAGGTTGTTCGTGAATCATTGGTGATGGAAAAAAGTAGACATATGGATAGATGTAATCGTTGGTATGCCACCAATAGGAGGATATCTATAAGCTAAGATATTTATTCTAATATGAACCTCTCTTTTCATTACCATAAATAATTCACCAATATGCATAAATATCAAACGTGCATTCACAAATAAATTACACATAATAAAATAGAGATTGATAATATCCTTGAGGTAGGGCAACACCATACAATGCTCCTTTTAGAAGGAATCCACTCCATAATATCTCCAACTCCACGAGCCAAGACTTCTACAAGAATACTTCATACATGCCTTTACATTGTGGATACATCTCTCTTTATACAAGGATGTGATGGTTTACCTTCCATGAGTTACAAGATCACCCATGTGGTGGTTCACCTTTTATGAGTTACAAAGTACATAATGACATGATAATATTCATTGCTGTTACATATGACAATATTCCCTAATGGTTACCTATATGATTCCATGACATAACTATTTCTAATTTGACATATGACCTCCCTTAATAATTAATTTATTGTTCATACCATTATACAATATAATATTAAATTATTAAGTACTTACCTTGGATACCTAATAGCTTCAAAATATTTGGTACAAAAAATGTTTCAATTATTTTAAAAGCTAACAATTATCAAAGTGAATGGCCAGAATCCAGAATCAAAGATGGGGGGAAATGAGATATTAAATTAGTAGATTTGAAGAATGAATATCAATAACTTGCCATTTTTTTAAGAGAAAAATTGTTAGACTTAGAGATGAACTAAACCAAATAATATGGGGACCAATAAATAGAATAGGAAAATATCATGTCAAACAAGGATATAATTGACTATTGGATAATTAATATGGTCATTTAATTTCAAATAGTAGGTGTTGGACAAAATTATGGAGTGTAATATCATTCTAAAATTTGATCATTTTATATGGATCTTAACTCACAAAGTGATTCTTACTACTAAAAATCTAAGTAGAAGGGGTATACATGGGTTGTTAGTACCTATGTTATGTAAGAAGCAAGAAGAAAATATTGAACACTTCATTCAATGTGAAGTCTTGAACCAAGTTTAAAAATTCATGTGCAAATAATTAGGCTTTATATTTGACATCCATTCCAAAATTAAGGATATAAAGGATTTTCTAACCAAATGGGACACTAATTATCCTTTTTGCAAAGATGGAAAATCAACAACAAATTTAATTTGGGAAGTATTGTAGACACTAAAATCACATCAATCTGATTATACTACCAAGAATAGACACCATATGGCCCCCTTAGGCAACCCTCAGAGGTTAAATAGTGGTCCTAGCCACTTTTGGGAGGTTCTAGCCACTTTTAGGAAGTTTTGTGCCATGTAGGCATGGTCGTCCCACCCAGGGACAACCACCAGCAACCGTCCTTGGGTGGGATGACTATGGTATTAGACCCTAAAAAAGTCAAGGGAAAGACAAATGGCACCCAAAATCTACCATTTATCCCACCCACTGAAGCATACCAGTCTGAGGGTGTATAACTCTCATTCCAAGTTGCATATTGGAGGCCTAAAATGGAAATTCCTTCTCCCTCCAACGCATGGCAAAGCTTGGAAAAATGGTGGCACCTGTCTTGCATGGTCTCTCATGCCCATTTTACCATATGACCTCTTGGGCTATAAAGTGGATCCATTCCACCCAATTTTAGGTAGGTGTCTTTGCAACATTTTTCCATGAAGTGCTGCCAATATTTATCCCCACTTCATCGCTTGTTTTCCCTTGAGATTCTAAGTTATTCCAAAATGCGAACCCATTTAAAAAACTTACCCATTCAAGTGATTCAGATCATAAAATTTGGTGACAACACCCCTAGGAGTATCTTAGAAAAAATACTAGAGGAATATTGTGGCAAAAACCACCAGATTTGGTGGCCATCCCACCCCAGGATGACCCCCAAATTATGACAATCCTAAATGGATCAACCCAGGATGATCATGAATCTAAGAACTATTTTTTTTTTTTTAATAGTTAAATTCTAGGGTATATTTTATGCCTTATGTCAATTTTTGGTACAATTTTGAGTTGTTTTACATCTGTTATTATGCATTTCTTGTTTTGTAGTCCTGAATGGCACACCCCAGGATGACCATAAATCTATGTGCAATTTTCTTTCTATTTTTTATTAGATCATTTCTAGAGCATATTATATGCATGATCCTAAGTTTTGGTAGTATTTGGAATAGTTTTGAATCATCTATTATACATTTTCTCTTTCAAGCTCATTATCGCATATATCTCTTTAATTGCATTTCAATCCGTACATGCTATTAAAAAATATAATTTTTGTGTGTAGATCCAGGTATCACAGTGCATGACGAAGGAGCAACAAGTTAGAACATAAATAGAACATTGCGGTGGCATTGAAAGCCCGCTCTTCAATCATGAGTGTGAGGAATACACTGAAAGTGTGCCTTGGATTTCTAAAAGGATTTGATCCTTTGGGTATTGTAATGAGTTGTATCAATTGAGAGCCCTTAATGGGACATTTTGTAACTACATATTTTGCAATTGCACTAATATAAAGAGAACCACCCATTTATTTCATCTATTTGTCATTTTATGCTTACTTTAATGTCACTTTCGTAGTGCTTAGATCAACATAGCAATAGATGCATTTCATTTACCTATGCTAGGTGCACTATTTATTCTACTCTAAAGTGGTGATCATGGTGGGACCCCTATCCTATTTCATTTTTGTAAGGTTTGACTCAGTTTATTATTTTAAAATGTTGTAGGTTTTGACCATTATGGCTTGAGACAACCCTTTATTTCCTAATTGGAACACCCAGGTATGGCCACAATAGTCGTCCCACCCAGGGACGACCTTCAAATTTGTAGTTGTCCCACCCTAGTATGGCCACAAAACAGAGGGTTTGCAACTCAAATTGATAGAAACAACAGAGTCATAGGCTTTCAAGTTAAGTAACTGCACCTTGTATTTGCATTTTTACTATTCAAAAAAGGTCAAATTTAGTTATTTTTCTCCCCTTGTTTGCTTGAAAGGTAGATTTCACTTTTATTTAATCACAAAAACAACAAAAAAAGAATAAAAATAGAAAAATAACTAAGTAGGAATGCATTTGTGTGTTTTGATTTCTTGCGACCTACCTAATGGGTAGGTTGCCATTTAGGGCATGCATTTTGTAGGTTCAATTTCTATCTAATACTTCTGAAAGTGAAACAATATTTTTGCATTTAGTGAAATCTCATTGAGTGCTCTTTTGTGTTACTTTCTTTAAGTATAAAAAGAACACACACACACACACCACAATACAAAGTAAACATAATTAGAATTGGGCTCTCAAATCCAACCCATTGATAAAGACCAATGATGGAAGTCATTACCCTTGGTTGGCTTGTCTGAACTTGTATCATCAGGACCCATCTATGGCCAAGGCCAATCTAAGAACTGTCCTATCCATGGAAAATAACATACACTCCTCCTCAGAGGATGTATAGCTACCCATGGTATGTTGGGTGAGGATAAGTAGAACATATGCTACCTCATTGAGTATGGATTTCATCCACATATTTTGACTTGTGCGAGTATATAGGTGAAATCCCTTTAGTAATTTGAATCTTACATCAACCATTTATAAACATGATAAGGATTCAAATTGTATTGAACAAAACACGCCAATTATATTAGGTATTGACATATAAAACTTAAAGGAGATAATCACATTGTTTGCTTGTGTGCTTCTTTGATCGTTTGATTGTGTGTTTCTAAAATTTAAAATAGATAATCATGTTGTCTGATTTATGTGTTTCTTTATTGTTTAGGTAATCAACATAATCTCCTACCATCTAGGACCAAACCCTAAAAACAATTCTATTCTACATCTAGAAAATAAAAAATTGTGCAAATCGGAGCTATAATTAAAAAGTTATGTTGGTTTTATGATTACTCTATTTTTGAGTGATTTTAAAGCCAACATAGGGAAAAACTGCACTAAAACAGTTATAAAAAGTCCTAGACAACCCCAAAAGCTACCAAATTTATTTTGTTATATTATTTAGCTCCTTGTGGATCCCTCACAATATTTTTGATGAATGGATCCACATTTTCCAAAAATTCCTAAAATTGGGCATTTCTCCATGAGCCCTTGTTGGCCAAATATCCCAAAAATACAAATTTTGACAAGGAAATCATTTTTTGGAGCTCTAGACCATTGTGATAAGCTCATCATGTGGATCATTTTGATATACAACACACATAACCATTTTTGGAAGTTAAATTTTTCTACTATGGCCAAGGGACCCCTTTTATGGATTTGGACCAAATGCGATTGAAAACAAGACCTCCAATTCAGAGAGAGAATCAAGCTCCATAACCAGTGAATATATCCAAATAAGTCCAAAGGACATGCCCATACCTAAATGGCATCCCAGGTTTTATCATAAAAACAATACCATATCCAAGGGGTAAACCTTCGAGATATCTCAACTAGGGAAGCACCCATAGGTCCTTTAGGAAATATTTCTGACTTGGATACCATGATGGAATTGTATATAACAAATAATCTACCCACTGAGGGGTATAGTAGATCAATATCATGGATTCACATACCAACTTGCTCTATACATCAATCAGAATATGAACATGATAGTACACCATGGCCTAGCCTATATGAGCAAACCACTATGTTTGATCAAGTAATTCACCCCCATACTCCTCATAGAGAGCACTCAGCATGTACACATCATGCTTTTGCACAACCTGCATATATAGAGCTTACATCTAAACTTGAATATGATTATTTCCTTATAGATGAGGAAGAATACCCAAGTCATCGTCCTACTCCTCATGAAGAGTACTTGGTATGACCACATTGTGGCTCTACATCATAGGACTATACAAAGCCGATTCATAAACTAGAGTATTAGTTCAATGTAACATTTAGGGAGCATATAAAACAAGCAATAGATCCTACTATGGGGGAAATACATGATAAACCCATCCGTATTTCAAATATGAGGGCACACAAACCCCATGCAACTGAGTAGCTAGATCATACTCATTAGGCACTTAGACCAAATATTAAAAGGCAACAACATACAGATCAACTCTAGTTGCATCAACAAAAATTAAATCAACAATGGGTGGACTCACAACAAGCACACCTACAAATGTTGTATCAATGAAATATACAATAACAACCAAAGATATAGCAAGAGCAATTACAAAATGCATTACATGAAGTGGTGCTTACACATAGAACCTATAGGATGCAACAACGTGCAAGGCACCCAATATAGTCTCAAAATATTCCTCCTCAGCCATGCCAAAATTGTGTTCAACATCAAAGTCCATTATGGGGTTATCATCAAAATTCTCATACTCCTCAACAATACTAAGATCAATATGAGGAAGAATCATATGAAGAATCCCCATGGAAACATCAGGAACAAATATATACCTACCCTAAATCTGGTTATGATGAGGTACCTAATGATCATACTTATTGTCCATCTCAACATCAAAATTGGCCTCCTCTATCTAATCAAGGGAAACAACAGGATGACCATATCATGACTCTTGGGGCATTCAAAGTTCTAACTGATCGGGTAAAGACATTAGAAAAGCAAGATAAAATTTTGGGTTATTAAAAACCCATAATAAAGTAGCTTAGAAATCAGCCTTTGCATCCATCAGTATCATCATTGACATACCCATCAAATTTTAAGATATCTAAACTTGAAAAGTTCAAAGATGATGATGATGCATGAGATCATGTGACAAGATTCATCCATATGTGCTTTAGTTTTCAATATAATAACCCCTTGATGTTGAGAATCTTACTTACAACTTTAGTTGGGGATGCTTTGGAATTGTATAATCATTTTCCACATCATAGCATAAACACCTTTGAGAAATTGGTTGATGCATTTCTAGGATGTTTTACCTCTAACGTAATGAAACAATAAACTTGACTGACTTGTCTAGCCTTCATCAACTTGATGATGAGCCAGTTATGGAGTATGGCAATAGATGGAGGAATGTAATGTCAAAACTACCTTTCACCCTATCCATAACAGACCTCATCCAAATGTTTACTAGAAGTTGTTCAAAGTATATTTCGCTTATCTTACAATTACAATAGTATCAAACATTCAAGGAGGCTATGGCACATGCCAAAATAATTGAGTACATCAAGGTCTAGGAGGGTGATGTTCAAATCCACAAAGGGGGGTGGAAAAACAAGAATATTAAAGGTGGTCACAACAAAAAAATGTGGCCCCAATCAATCAAGTGGTTTTGAGTATCCCTGAACCCTCAAATCGGGCTCCACCACTACAATTACCAGTGCAGCCTAATTACCAGGCTCAGCCTCCATTGGCCAAAAATCATATGCAACAAAAGCAAATACAAGGCCAACCACATCAGCCACCATGATAATATACTCATTTGTCAGATTTCTTAGCATCGATCTTCAATTGATTGTATGAGGCACAAACAATCATGCTTCCAAATATTTGTCCATTGAAACCTAATAAGCATAGATCAAAGGTGCACAAGAAAAATTTATACTATATTTACCATCAACAAAGAGGCCATGATATCCAGACATGTTATCCCTTTAGAGATTTAGTTTAGGTTATGATCGAGAGGTAAGAGCTTCCAATGGAAAATCCTCTTGCTCGAAACAACCAACATGTAACCACCAAAAAGGCTCACACCTAATGTATCCTATTGCAAGAATTAAAAAACAATACAAAATGCATACAAGAACAAGAAATTTACAATGAAATTATCAATAAAAGACTCTTTATTCCATTATATGTCGATGCCAAACTCAAATTACAAGTACATCCCTCTTAGGGATAATCATCTTGATACAATTATTACAATAGGATGTATTTATTTCCCTCTCAAGGGTAGGTGTGATTTCAAAGTGCCCTTCAGGGTGACACAAACTACTCTAGGGTGGAGTAGACCCTCTTCTTCACATTGAGGAAGGAAATGGATGGTTGTAGCTCCTTCAAAACCTGTTTCATCCGATCAAGAAACAACACAAGAATGTCAAAAGCATAGGAATCCTCTCATGATGAGGCCCTTTAAAGACAAATAGCATGAGAATAGCATAATGACATAAAATCAAGAAAGTGCATAAACTATGCTAAACATGTGCAAATCCTATCAATATTGATGGAAATATATGAACAAGAAATACAACTATCAATCTATGACATGCATTATACAAAATGAATCAGTAAAGCATAAAAAGAATCTAATTAGATCCTACTTGCCAAGATGGAATTAAACTAATAAAATATTTAACCTGGCTAGTCAAAGTCTTTAATCTACCAAATAAAGCAAAAAACTGATTAATCTAGCCTAATTAAATCTATTGGAAAATAAACAGTAAGGAAAAGTAACCTATGTTGCAAATCATAGCTCTGGTGGGTGGTCTGCACTGTAAACCGTGACTGAAAGCCACGGTGAGCAACCAAGTGATTTGCCCTCCAAATTCAAGGGCTTTGGGCTTGACCTCCTTATCAAATTTATGTTCAAGGGTTGCCTTCGGTGTCCTCTGACAGCTTTGGCGGTTGAATCATTGAATATGGCCTCTGTTTGCCCAAATTAGCATTTCTTGGCTCTCCTAGGTTCTTAGGGCATAAATGGCCTAATTCATCATGATGCTTGACAAATTGATAATGGTGATGGAAACAAGGCTTTATCTATGCACGCAAGTGAGTCCACAATTCGATAGGGCTTCACTGCTTTGATCTCCAAATGCACTCTCTGAGAGTTTACCCTAATTTTGAGGGGTACTTATAGGACTACCCAAGGGCTAGGGGTGGATTCATGGAGAAGACAAGATCAAGAAGGGGTGGTTAGGACAGTTGGATTGGAATATTCTATCCTTTAATCACCTTCTTCTAGAACAAATGGTTGTTCAAACCGATTTGGCTTGGATGAAGGCCAACTGAACTTCAGTTAAGATTGCAGGTTACAACTGTGGTCCGGACTGTAAACCGTAGGTCTCAACCGTGGTTCAGACTGTAGACTGTAGGTCTAGGCTATGGTTTAGACTGATTAGACCAAGGACCCCAAATTGAGTGGTTAAAACCACTTCTCTATCTTGGATTCTATCCAAGATCTTCCATATGGTCTTGTAGCATATCCATATGAGTATTCACCATCGACATGACACGTTTGAGGTGTCTATAGATGTCCCTTTTGATATGCGTTATGAGATCAAACAACGCTGAGAAAAAATAGAACTCCTAAAATGATGTTGAAGGTTCTATGATGATCATTAGTCAGATCAACATTAGATTCCCTAGGTCCTAAAAAAGGATGTGCATCCTGGAATCATTGCTTCCAACTCTTTGGAGACTTAAAATTGAAAGAGTTTGCACTCGTCATCAGACATTCAAGTAGTTTTGGTTCTACAATAGGATTTAGGCCTATATAACTGAAAGGATGAGAGTTACAAACAAATTATCATACTTGCTATTTTCCCCAAGCAAAGGGGTAAGCTTATGATAGCTATTGACAATGATTCACAAGGACGAACACAATTTTGACAAGATCAAGGGATCTACGATCTCAGGGATCTTCTGCTGATTTTGATTATGATTTGATATTATGACTACCCCCTCAAGCGATGAGTTGATAAGGGTAATGACAATTATTGAAGCGATGAAGTTGCTTGACCACAATGAATGATCTAAAAAATTTAGATTTGAGCATTTTAATGCCTTGGCTAGGCCTAATTCATCTTCTGATTGCAACTGTTAATAGTATTTGCACATTTCTATCCCATTGAGCAGTCAGGCTGCAATAGTCATCTTAGGGAATAAAAATGATACAAATACAATTATATTTGTGTTGAATCAAGTTATCGATGATTTGATGAAAAGATGTCAAAGGAGAAATGACATGAAACACCTTGTTCTCGTGGAGTATTCAGGCATCAAAGGCCTTCTTAGGGATTGAAAAGAAGCATATCAAATCAACAATGATAGTTTTTTCCCCAAATGTCCTTATGGTAATTTACTCATCTTGCCGGATTGCATGGATCACAATTCACTACAACCGCCAAGTGTATAGGGTAAATTACTGAATACGAGGCACATTTGATTTTTAATTATTTGATTTTATTATTAATTTTGATTTATTGATCGATCTCGGTGCTTTGAACGTCACCAAATTTGCAATATTGATTGCTCTTTTTGAAATTTGATCCATTAGGAGTCATTAATTTGTCATTTTAGACCTTCCCATGGTGGGGTTTGAGTGCATTTAATGCTAGTTGCAAACCATGAGTACGGTCTACGGTTGAATTTTTCAAATTTTAGGAACTACAGGTTGGACCCATGGATAGAAAACCCTAATCCTGGGACCGCAGGTGTCAGCTACGGTCCACCAAAATTAGGAGGAACTATAAGTAGCCTTTCCCATTTGAATTTTTCATTATTTTCTTGAAAGAAACTACATTTGTGAGAGCTCTGAGAGGTAGAAGACATCCTTGATCTGGAATGCTGCCTAAAACTTGACCATACCTCACACCTATACCCCGATGGCAGATCCTGGATAGCCATCGACTAGCAGAGGCCATGGAGTAGGTAAGGTAAATTGAAACTGAGTCCTCATAATCAATACCAATTTAAAATTAACCACATTAAGTAATGCGGTAAATCAATTTTATTAAACAGTTGGTAATGAACCCCACACTAGATTAGGTTAGATTAGTTTTTTAATTTTTTTGTTAGTGAGGCTAGGAAGTGATTCAAAATGGGTATTGTTGTGGCTGATCCACAACACACCCCAAAATTGGGGACCCACCTTTTTTGCAGGTTTTCAAAGAAGATCTCAGTGACCTAGATGCTAAAAATCAAGAAAAAGACAAAGTTGCACAAAATGAAAAAGTGTCGCGATATCGTGACATGTCACTCCATCGCTGCCAAAAAATGAAAAGGGTCACGATTTCGCGATGTGTTGCGCTATTGCGACTGAAAATGAAAAGTGTCACAATTTCACGACGTGTTGCACGGTCGCTGCCAGAAAATGAAAAGTGTTGCGATTTCACGATGTGTTGCGCGGTCGCTACCAGAAAATGAAAAGTGTCACGATTTCGCGACGTGTTGCACGGTCATTGCCAAAAAATGAAAAGTGTCGTGATTTTGCGATGTGTTGCACGGTCGTTGCCAGAAAATGAAAAGTGTCACGATTTCGTGATGTGTTGCACGGTCACTGCCAAAAATGAAAAGGTGTAGAGAAATCGCGACATGTTGCTCTGTCGCGGCCGAAAACGAAAAGGTGTTGCAAAATCATGACATGTTGTTCTATCGCAGCCTAGAGAGGAGAGAGAAAGGTAGAATGTAAAATTGTCACAAAATCACGACATGCCACAAAATCACGGGTCAAACTAGTCAAATAGGGCAAAGCAGAAAAGCATCGCGATTTTGCGATAGAAAACAACGAAGCAGCATGAAGCAGAAAAACATCGTGATTTCACGACAGGTTGCGGCCAAAGGTGTACGGAGATGAAAAATGTCACGATTTCATGATAGAAAGCCGCATTACATGCCAAGGATGAAAAGCGTCACGATTTCACGACAGAAAGCAGCCAGGGTGTATGGAAGAGAAAAGTTTCACGATTTTGTGACAAAAAAATAGCAAAGTGTACAAAATGAAAAGTTGTCGCGATATCGCGACATATCGCCATTTCGCTGTGCATGTAGGCAGGAAATACTGTTGGCAGGAAAAAGTCATGATTTTGCGACATGTCGTGTTTTCACGATGCATGAATGCGGACAAGGCTACTGGCAGGAAAATGTCACGATATCGCGACATGTCACGTTTTCACGGTGAAAGCAAAGGAGCAAAGCTGCATGCTATTTTTTGTCGTGATTTACATGGGGGCCATTACGAAACATGCAAAAAAGTGCAAAACACATGGTGTACATGTGCAAGGGCTGCAGAAGCGTTATAGGTCATAGAGAAGATCAAGCGTCTCGATGTCGAACATGAAGTCAAAGACAACGAAAATGCGGGGAAGGTGAAATGAAACGATCGGGAATATGAAGCGAAGCGTCACATGGTGAAACAAAGAGCATTTACCAGAAATTTAAAGGCAGAAGCAAAGATTGGTACGAGGGTCGAAAACTGCTACGGGCAGAGTTACAGTGCCTAAGGCAAGATGCCATTCTGGGCCTACTTGGGAGTGTTTTTCTGCCCCTTTTTATGGTTTTGAGAAAACCAGATTCTGCTGTTGTAACATGATTAATTCTTTAATGCAGGAGTGTTCAAAAATTTGCATCTTGTGGGCAAGAAAGAAGGAGATCTTCTGTGCATGCTGTAGATTTAATGTTTATTCTTTTATTTTCAAATTTTGGATTTATAGATAATGTTAAATGCCACTTTTGTGGGTTGCATTAGGCGAATGTTCAAAATTTGGATTTTATTTCAAAACCCTTTGAATCAGCACTTGGCTTATCAGGATTGTGCGTGTTTGCAGGTCCCATAAGTTAGGTTGCATGCATGGAAACCTCACATCTTTGGTTTTTCCAGGACGGGATAGCATCAGACTGAATGCAATTTTAATTTCTTTTTCTTTTGCATTTTATTTTCTTTTTTCTGCACTTTATTTCCAGAAGCTCCAACTTTAATTTTTCAAGCTTTAAAATAAAATAAAAAAATTAAAAAACTTCAAAATCCATAAATAATTCCTTCATGTTATGGCATTTCATTAAATTTCATTTTGAAGTTACAACATGGTCATATAAGGATCAGATCACATTTGTTTTATAAGGGTTCAATGAATAATCATTAAGTTTCACAGTAAAATAAACCATAGTGCCCCTTGTTTTCAGTTACTTGCAACCACTAAGGTGTTCCAAGCATTTTAATAGAATATTTTTATTTGAGATTATTAATATACAGATGCAAAATGTTAACATAACAGGAACCTTGGAGAAGTTACTTGTTTAATTTCTTTGCAAGCAGAGGACTTAGAACCCAAATCCTATCGAAGAGTGTGTTTTCACAATCGGGTGAAAATACCACTCAACATATTGGCGCTAGAAGGATGGCCTGAAGTGGTTTATTTCATCATGATTTTAGATGCTACGGGTTTATAATTGTTTAAGAGCTTTACATTGTTAAATATTTCAAGTCCATTTGATTAGCATCTTTGGCCTCTAACACCACTCAACGGATTGGTGCTAGGAGGGCCGAACGGGTTTATTTTAGTGTTATTTAAATTTAAATTTTTTATGCTTTAGTCCTCTAACACTCAGCAGATTGTAAAAGGACGGCCTGAATTTATTTACTTGTTCTATTTTAATTCAGGTATGTTGTATATTATTCTAACACTTTTCTGATTGTTCATACAGAAATATGTGATTTGATTTAATTTTGAAATTTTTGGTCTCATGCAATTACTTGACATTTGATTTTAATAAGTACATCTCTTGGTGGATGCTAACTTGATTTTTTTTTACCTTGCAGGTTGAATATTCAACAAATCTGGTTCTAAAATTACATTTTAAGTTTCACCAATGGCAACACTTGAGGATCAAATGGTATCCCTAAGATCTGAAATAGTGTCTCTAAGAGAAAGAATGGTATCAATGATAGAGGATCATTATGAGGGTTTATCTATACCTATGGTACCCTATCAAATTCCTAAAATGTTATTGGATTTTTTACGGTGTTTTAATCAAGAGGTGCCACTAGGATACTTGCAAAAACTGCATGTCTACAAGGATACATTATGTAAATTCCAGATTTTCTATGAGGAGGTGGCTTGTAAGTTATTTGCATACATTTTGGATGATAAACCATTCTTTTGGTACAACCAACTACCCATGGAGGTTAGGACTTCTTGGATACAACTAGAAGTAGCCTATATTTACCATTTTGGTAATCAGGTTGACTTAGAAATCCTGAAAAATCAGTTTACCTCCATATGTAAAGAGCCTAATGAATCCTTGAGTAAATTCAATGGAAGATTTCGGGAGTTGCACTCCCAAATGTGGGAAAATTTTAACACATTGGAAGAGGAAGCCATGGAAGTATACCTAGGAGCCATACACCCCACACTTGCTTCACTCATTGAGGAAAAACTGAGTGGTTTGTCCCTAGAGAAAATCCATGAGGTATTAGAAGAGATAGAACGGCAAGGTATGAAGAAGAAAAGGCACAACATGTTCACATGAGAGATTGTTCTTTTGATGCCAACCTACACCAACCATCAAACATAGCACCCTCCACTCCAATGATACCTAAGGTGAATGATCAAGGGGATGAATTTGAATATCCAAATCTTACAACCACCTTAGATGTAGTCCACGAGGAGGTGCAAATGGCTAAGCCAACATTCGCTAGTGAGGATTATGCAAAAATGATCTCATTCATAGAGATACACGATTATCCGGATGAAGGGGTTCTAAATTCAACAATGTTTGATATATGTGATAGGACGAAACCCACCATAGAATTGAATGAAGTGGTTGAAAGTGAAATGGAAAGAAAATCAATAAATAAATTTGAAGACATGATAGAGTTTCACCACTTGTTCTTGGAAGATACTATTGATGAGATGTGTAAAATTAAAGATCAGGAAATTCTTCACCCTCAAAATTATGAAAAAATTGAATCATGGGTTACTAATATGGACGATGATAGCCTTATAAATTTGAATTCAAGAAATAACCCACTTTTGGAAATAATTGAACCATCTAAGGAAGGTGAAGATGAGTTTGATGAGAAGCATATTGATGAATTGGAAAATGTTGAAGAAATAGTCGAACATCACCACTTGATTTTGAAAGAGGATTATTATGATGCTTGGAAGAAGTGGGAAGACTACACTCAATCCAAAAATACTAATGAAACTTGTGTGCCAATTGATATACAGGACAACATAATCGCCTACTTGAAGGAAGATATTACAACTCCTGTACAATTTGAGGATGTTTTGGAAGAGGGTTTCAAATCTCATCAAATTTTGGAAGATTATAATGATTCTATTGCCAAGGACAAAGAAGAAAATGAATTGATGAATGAATCAAGAGATCATGTCACAAACACCATGGAGTTTCATTCTATGGATTTGGATGACGATTTTTACAATGGTTGGGGGAGATATGATGATGCATTCTTTTCTCACATTTCTATAAATGAAACTCATATTTCACTTGATATGCAGGATGTTGAACTTTCTACATCATACGAAGATCTCATATTCACAAGATTTGAAAAGGGGACAAAATTTGATCGTGTTGAATATAAATTCATTGAAGGTGTGGATGCAAGTTTGCATGATGATTTTGAGGATTCAAATGAAGAGATACCATGGATAGTGAACAAAGAATTGGAACCAAATGACA
Organism: Wollemia nobilis; assembly: GCA_028583015.1. Taxonomy (NCBI): domain Eukaryota; kingdom Viridiplantae; phylum Streptophyta; class Pinopsida; order Araucariales; family Araucariaceae; genus Wollemia; species Wollemia nobilis. The sequence continues at coordinate 96,324 of JAQPPZ010003710.1, forward strand.
AAGAGATTGATCAATTGGAAACAACTCAAATGAAGGATCATCAAGATGAGTCATGGGACATACACTTTGACCAAAAACATTTGAGGGTTGAAAATTTGCATGACCATGTTTTGAATTTGAATGATGAAATGTCATTAAAGGTAAATGAAAAACAAGGTATAATTTTTAATCACACCTTTAATAACATGGTTTTAATGAATGGAAAAGAAGTTGATGCACTTGAATTGTTAAATCAAATTCATCAACAATTGATAACTGAATCTAGGATAAAAACTTTTAATGATCCTAATTTAGTAAATATCCTAGATGCTTGTAAATTGTTACACAAATTTGATTGGCCTACAAATTTGGAAAATGATTTGGCTTTGAAATTTGTAGAAATGGGCTACTACTTGCAAAATTGCATATTGGAAGTAGATAGTCTAATTTTAAATCAAGGAGGGAATTATGAAATTTACATTTTAAAGAATAGGCATGATAAAATTGAAAATCATTTATTGTCTAATCATTTTAGTAATTTGATGCTCACCTATGGGAGTATTATTGGCACTAAATCAAATTGGCTTGGTGAGCATGGCAAGTGGAAATTTGTTGCATTGTTTAGTCTAGTCTTGTTTTTGTGGGATTCCCACAACATTTGGCATGCATATCACGTGATATTTTTGTTGAAATGTTCTAATCATGTTTGGGATCCAGGAAAGTGATAGTCCAAGCTTTGCACCATCTTGTATTATATTGTACATTTGTATATAGATTTTGGTTTTTGGGTTTTGGTTTGTGTTTTCAAGATCGTTTTTGAAGTTACTTTGGGTTTGGTTTTGGTTTGTGTTTCCAAATTTTCATTTTTTGGGATTGTAGTTTGGTTTTGGATTGAATAAGTTTTAATTTAAAGTTGTGTGTTTATTTGACATGTTTTTTTTGTCTATAAAAAAAAAAAATGATGAAAAAGTTGTCTTGAGATGCTAACTTATGTTCTAGATCAGGGAAATATGAAACATTGGAATTGTCTTGTAAAAGCTCCACAAGTAACACAAACAATTTAATAATATCGTTTGAAACTTGTGATGCATGAAGTCGGTTTTATATGGCAATATTTCATCTGCATTTCAAAGGACAATGCATTCATATTACATCTCACTTTGCACATACATGCCATCTTAGTTGCAAATGCATTTCAAATACAAATCATTAAAGTGTGTCAAATCCTCTTAAGGTTATGCTATCACATAAATAAGAAGAAAATCCTAAGGTTGGGAACTGAGTCTTGAGATATCTAGAACCAAGCACATTTTATACACATTAAAAAGGATCTTGAGCAAAATGAGCAAAAATTTTCTTGGAAGAAAAGGTTGGGCAAAAGAAGTATTTCATGTCTATCCTATTATGCAACATGATCCTTAAAACAGTGGTTTTGACCACTTCCATAAAGCTTAAAGCCTAAAATCATAGTAGTAAGGATAGGGCTAAATCCTCATCAAACTTAGGTTGAGGATCCAACTCCCCAAAGCTTTGATTTGACCTACATGGATTAGTAAGGATAGAGCATAAATTCTCATCTCGCTTAGGTTGAGAATCTAATTCTCCAAAGCTCCTATGTCTCATTTCATAATAAATATTGGATTGGAAGGATCGTACTACTTGTCCTCTACAAAGGATGGGTAGTCATCCCCAAGGTCCAAGCAATAAAATTAATATTCTCCATTTACATCCAAAACTTGGATTGGAAGGATCATACTACATGTCCCTAGCAAGGATGGGTAGTCATCCCCAAGGTTCAAGAAGTAAAAAAATTAATTTTTCCCATATCATCTTTATATTGGATTGGAAGGATCGTACTACTTGTCCTTTGCAAAGGATGGGTAGTCATCCCCAAGGTTCAAGAAGTAAAAAAATTAATTTTTCCCATCTCATATTTATATTGGATTGGAAGGATCATACTACTTGTCCTCTGCAAAGGATGGGTAGTCATCCCCAAGGTCCAAAGAAATGAAGCTAAGTCATGGATTATGGGGTTAAGTATGCCCATGCATGGCAGCATGTCTTGTCTAAAAAATAAGACTACTGACTGTTCAAAGGGTTAGACTAGCATGACCATTTCTTCCATAATTGGTCAAATTATTTTGCTCAAAGTGAGGTAATGAATTCCAAATCAGAATAGTAAGGATAGGGTTAACCTCCCATCTCGGTTAGGTTGGGAGTCTGATTCCCCAAAGTTCTGATTTCACGTTCACTTGCACATGGGTTCAAGATAGTAGGGACTCATAACCAACTTTGGGATATAATAAAGCAATTCATTATACATATAGTTGATCCTAAGAGGGTTTGATAATCTTGAATGTTTGTGTATAATACTAGAAGGGCTATGCCTTTTATAAAAGCAAAATCTCTTAGCATATTTATTAGGTTACACAAATCATTCACGATCTCATATATGCATTCATATAAAACTGACGATGGAATGTTGATCAATTTCAAATGATAGGGAATGAAACACATTGCACACACCGAGATGATACTTAATGATTCTAATGATTAATGTATTTTTGATCTATGGGCATTTGTTTATATTTCCTATGTGCTAATGCTAGTTTTCGAGTTTGTATACTTCCAGGTTGGGTTCTCACTAAAATGCTCAAGAGCATTTGACAGCAGAGTCGCCATTTGTTGTGGCTGATCCACAACACACCCCAAAATTGGGGACCCACATTTTTTGCAGGTTTTCAAAGAAGATCTCAGTGACCCAGATGCTAAAAATCAAGAAAAAGACAAAGTTGCACAAAATGAAAAAGTGTCGCGATATCGCGACATGTCGCTCCATCACTGCCAGAAAATGAAAAGGGTCATGATTTCATGACATGTTGCACTGTCGTGGCCAAAAATGAAAAGTGTCATGATTTCACGACGTGTTGCGCGGTCGCTGCCAGAAAATGAAAAGTGTCGCGATTTCGCGACGTGTTGCACGGTCGCTGCCAGAAAATGAAAAGTGTCGCGATTTCGCGATGTGTTGCGTGGTCACTGCCAGAAAATGAAAAGTGTCACAATTTTGCGACGTGTTGCGTGGTCACTGCCAGAAAATGAAAAGTGTCGTGATTTCACAATGTGTTGCGCGGTCGCTATCGAAAATGACAAGGTGTAGCGAAATTGTGACATGTTGCTCCATCGCGGTCGAAAATAAAAAGGTGTCGCGAAATTGCGACATGTTGTTCCGTCGTGACCCAGAGAGGAGAGAGAAAGGCAGAATGTAAAATTGTTGCGAAATCATGACATGCCACAAAATTGCGGGTCAAACTAGTCAAACAGGGTAAAGCAGAAAAGCATCACGATTTCACAACAGAAAACAACGAAGCAGCACGAAGCAGAAAAACGTCGCGATTTCACGACAGGTTGCGGCCAAAGGCATACGGAGACGAAAAACGTCACGATTTTGTGACAAAAAGCCGCATTACATGCCAAGGATGAAAAGCATCACGATTTCATGATAGAAAGCAGCCAGGGTGTACAGAAGAGAAAAGTGTCACGATTTTGTGATAGAAAAACAGCAAAGTGTACGAAATGAAAAGTTGTCGTGATATCGCGACATGTCACCATTTTGTTGTGCATGTAGGCAGGAAAGATTGTTGGCAGGAAAACATCGCAATATTGCGACATGTTGCGTTTTGTGACGCATGAAGGCGGACAAGGCTGCTAGCAGGAAAATGTCACGATATCATGACATGTCGCGTTTTCACGGTGAAAGCAAAGGAGCAAAGCTGCATGCTATTTTTTGTCATGATTTACATGGGGGCCGTTACGAAACATGCAAAAAAGTGTGAAACACATGGTGTACATGTGCAAGGGCTGTAGAAGCATTACAGGTCATAGAGAAGATCAAGCGTCTCGATGTCAAACATGAAGTCAAAGACAACGAAAAGGTGGGGAAGGTGAAACGAAACGATCGAGAAGATGAAGCGAAGCGTCACAGGGTGAAACAGAGAGCATTTACCAAAACTTTAAAGGCAGAAGCAGAGATTGGTACGAGGGTCGGAAACCACTGCGGGTAGAGTTGTAGTGCCTAAGACGAGATGCCATTCTGGGCCTGCTTGGGAGTGTTTTTTTGCCCCTTTTTTTGGTTTTGAGAAAACCAGATTCTGCTGTTGTAACATGATTAATTCTTTAATGCAGGAGTGTTTAGAAATTTGCATATTGTGGGCAAGAAAGAAGGAGATCTTATGTGCATGCTGTAGATTTAATGTTTATTCTTTTATTTTCAAATTTCAAATTTATAGATAATTTTAAATGCCACTTTTGTGGGTTGCATTAGGCGAATGTTCGAAATTTGGATTTTATTTCAAAACCCTTTGAATCAGCACTTGGCTTATCAGGATTGTGCGTGTTTGCAGGTCCCATAAGTTTGGTTGCATGCATGGAAACCTCACATCTTCGGTTTTTCTAGGACGGGATAGCATCAGACTGAATGCAATTTTAATTTCTTTTTATTTTGCATTTTATTTTCTTTTTGTTGCACTTTATTTCCAAAAGCTCCAACTTTAATTTTTCAAACTTTAAAATAAAATAAAAAAATTAAAAAACTTCAAAATCCATAAATTTTTCCTTCATGTTATGGCATTTCATTAAATTTCATTTTGAAGTTACAACATGGTCATATAAGGATCATATCACATTTGTTTTATAAGGGTTCAATGAACAATCATTAAGTTTCACGGTAAAATAAACCATAGTGCCCCTTGTTTTCAGTTACTTGCAACCACTAAGGTGTTCCAAGCATTTTAATGGAATATTTTTATTTGAGATTATTAATATACAGATGCAAAATGTTAACATAACAGGAACCTTGGAGAAGTTACTTGTTTAATTTCTTTGCAAGCAGAGGATTTAGAACCCAAATCCTATCGGAGAGTGTGTTTTCACAATCGGGTGAAAATACCACTCAACAGGTATCCTTCCTAGACCGTAGCTGGCAAATGCGGTTCCCAATTGTCAGATTGGGGATTGCAACTATTAGCTGTGGCTCACATTCAAACTACAATAGTCAAATTTTGACCGCATACAGACCGCAGGGTTGATCCGTGGTTCACGAACTTAAAAAAAAATTATCAAATTTTTAATTTTTATAAGGTTTAATAGGTAATTAATATCATTTAATGCAATTCTGACTTGCCTAATTGATTTTTTTTATTTTTTTGAATGCTTTGTGACATGTTTTTGTACTTTTATCAATTTTTAGATGTTTTTGACATTTTTAAGGTCATTTTTATTTGTTTTTTCTTGTTTTTAGTTAGATTTTATCTTATAAAATGCTTTTATTTTAGAGGTTGATCTCTAGAGCTCGTGAGCCAGAACTTCTAAAGACTCTTTGTAGACATCTCACTCCTGGAGAGCATACATGGTTTGGAGCCATCGACTTTGGCTGTCTTAGATCTATACACTATTAGGGTAGATTAGGCCTATCTGACTGCATTGGCCAGATGCTAGAATATGCGGACCATAACCTTTAACCTTCCAACGGGTGAGATGACCGTCACTCTTGATGACATTTATCAAATATTTATGATCCCTATTGATGATGAGGCCATCACCTCTTCCTTCTCCCATAGCAAGAGGTCCGTCTTTGATGCAATATTTTATGATCGAAGCCAAGAGGCTCAATGCATGATTGATCATGGAGGAGTTCACATCGGGTATTGGTAGGGTCAGCATATCTTCTTTATGAGAGAGGTGATCTTCATACACCTGGTGGTGCAGATTGTTCTTCCAGACTCCTCAGGTATTATATTCCCTAGAACCTCCTTGATAGTTTCAAGAGAGTTATTCAGAGCTCCACTACTTAGCCACTACGCCTAGCCTTGGGAGCACTTTATTATGCCAGCTCTACTAAAAGTTGTACTAGATCACCAGTCAAAGCCATCATGGTATTAGTTGCAGCCTATTACTATAGATCTAGGGTTGGTAGCATATTAGGATAGAGCATTCCGTAGAGTTATCCCTTCATATTTCTACCATTGATGATCAGCATCAGTGCTACACCATGTGCTGGCCTCAGGAGGAGGAGGAATTTTAGATCAAGACCCATGCTGGCGATGTTGATCATTACATTACATGATTTACAATGCTCGGGCCGAATGACATTGAGTGGTGTCTCTACATGGATTTCTCAGACTGGCCAGAGGTAGGCAAGTGACTACGATAGGCTCACCAGGACAAGTGTCTACTCAACCATAAGGTCGAGGTTAGGGAGTACCAGTTCTACTCTCACATCCTACGGTAGTTTAGCTTGGTGCAGGACATCCCAGAGATTCATTTTGTCCACACATGTCTAGTCTTGGAGATGCATCTACCATGGATTCAACATACGATACTTGGAGATGAGGCTGAATATTTCTAGGAGTTGTGGGATGACAGGGCTAGGACCACCCCAGTATATGACACATGGTGGTCCCTACTATAGTGGCAAGGGTCAGGACCTCTAGGTAGGGTAGATGACCAGGCAGAGGTAGAGGTCGATCTAGATGGGCGCAGGGTGCGCCAATGGACTAAGGATGAATGGGGCATAGAGGCCATCACAGAGGATGCTCCATAGGTAGAGGTTGAGGAGGATGAGGTGCTTCTTGATAGTGAGGTAGGGTAGCTCCTCACTCAGATTTTAGACCTACAGAGTTAGGTTGGGATGTTGCAGAGTTAGTAGTTGTAGCAGGATACTTCTATAAACCTTCTAGAGGCGAATCTAGCTCATAGGGATAGGTATCTAGTTGAGGCTTAGGATCATATCATAGGTAAAGACTCAGTTCCATGATCTCACTAGTGCACATAATGTGGCACTAGTGTAGCAGGGTGAGGCTATCATAGAGTATAATTTTCTCAAGGTACAGAGGAGGGATCCATCATCCTCCCAGGCTATTATGGGACCTCCAGCTACACCATCATTATTACTAGATGGTCATGACCCGATGTTAGATATTTGGTGCTTACAGTTATAATTGATGGATGCCAATACTAGACACACAACCAGGGTAGCTCACGTAGACCAGTTGGATTGTCACATCAGGTTGATAGGTGGGGAGGTCCCGAAGGATTCACATGCTATGGGGTCTTAGCAGACCAGTTCCATGACTATGGTGCAGTCCACAACGAGCTCTAGTCAATGGAATCACAGGATCGAGAGGACGCACAGGTCCTCTAGCACACATGGAGGCAGCTCCCATACCAGGACCAGAGATACCAGTCAGTATTTTGTGACCTCTAGTCATAGGTCTCACCGCACAAAGATACCATTATCCCATGTGCTAGGCCTATTTGGATTAGGTGGCACATTGGGCCCTCAGCAAGGCACACAGTAGGCACTAGAGCCAATTTCAGAGAAGGCTCTAGAGCACAGGGCTAAGGGAGGTGGTGAGAGCTCCAACTCAGGAGGAGTAGGCTAGAGCTAGGGCTCTATCATATCTAGGCTACATTTTTGGTGTAAGGTCTAGGACCTACACGATTGTAGCCTCCAAGCATTTTGTACTCTTGATGTACTCTTTTGGACACACACACACACACACACACACACACACACATATATATATATATATATATGATTTGATCATTTATGGCTCATTATGTGTACTTGTATATGTTTTTAATTTTCTATTTATGTTATGCACATGGATGTAATGCTTATGTTAATTTGATGCTATATGATGTGATGTATGGATGACATGCACTAGATAGCTATTCCATTTATGATGATGATGATATGCAGTGATCTAAATGCTTAGATGTGTGATATAAGATGGATGCATATGGATGCGATATTTGCTTTTAATGCATATTTGATTTGATTTTATTGCATGCATTTAATTTTATGACACTATCATGATATGCTGATGCAATGTATGTAATGCATTATTTACATGATGGTAATCTAATGTAAATGAACCTGTATGCTTTGATCACTTAAAACATAAGGAATGAATGCGATATGTGTTTATCAATCTAATGGATGACACCACAGAATGTATAAAAATCATGAATGTAATTGGAAATCCTCATAATAATAATTTGATCAATTAATCACCCATATATGAAATGCAATGATATGAAGTTGTATGATGTGAATGATATAATGTGTCATTCTATTTTCTTTTGCAAGTTTGAAAAAAATGCACAATATAGTTAGTGGCCATCTAAATATTATTTCTAACATCCATATGTTATCTATCCTATATCTTTGTTTGTGCTTTGTAGTTTGATGATTTTATCCTATATGGTTTACAATATTTGGTATGGAGAAAATTTTAAGGTTTTCCATGAGACTCAAACACCCTAGTAGACTTATCAAAATTTGCATACTGACCACACTAGGATATTATCCATATGTGTGCACATGAGTATATTATTCATTAT
>JAQPPZ010003711.1:0-10546 GCA_028583015.1 Wollemia nobilis
TGGCTTTGGCTGTCGCGATTTCGCGACCGGTTGCTCAGTTGTGGCCTCGGCTGGCTTGACTGTCGCGATTTCGCGCCTAGTTTTCTTCTTGTGCTTAGAGATGGGTAGTGCTGCTCTCTTGCACTTTGTATTGGTTTCTTGCTTCCTGGTTTTTGGTTGGGATGTTTTTGCTCCCTCTTGTATCTGCTCTTTGTTTTAATATAAGTTTTTCAATTTTTTCAAAAAAATAATAATAATAATAATAAATAAAATATATATAAACAAAAATTTCACAAAAGATGCCTAAAATCAATTCATAACATAATTTTTTTTAAAGAGTTTAACAATAAATTTTTAAACCCTATTTAAATTTTAAATTCCTAATTTAAAAAATAAGTCAGATGTAAAAATAAAACAAACCTGGTTTTGTTTGGACTGTACTTCATTTTTGTTTTGCTTTCATCGGTTCTTTATCTGCAACCAATTTATTGCCATTTTCCCTCTCTACCACTGCACTCAACTCAACCCTGCTCTTAAACAATCTTATAAAATATAAAATAAACAAATAACTGAAATAAAAAACAACAAAATATTTAAAAAACATTAATAAAAAAAAACTCCAAAAACCCTCCTCTTAATAAACCCTGAAAATTTTAAAATAAACAAAACAATTGAAATGAAGAAGAAGACAAGCATTTTAAAAATCATAAAAACCCTGCAGAAGACCAAAATATTTAAATGAAAAAGAAAATAAAAATAAAAATAAAAAAAGACAGCACGGCGCCATGCTTAAGAATAGAAACATATAAAATCAATTGTCTAATAAGCGATAACAAACAATCAAAAAAGCCCTGCACTGCGGTCCTTCTGCCCTCCCCTGCCTTTGAATCGAAATCTGCCATCCTGTCCTGCCCTCCCCTGCCTCTGCGTCCAAATCGAAATGAAGTGAAGACCAAGAAAACCCTTTATATACATTCTATCCGGAATTCAATTTAAATTTAATTTTGGTTTAATTTCATTTTTGAACTTTTTAAGCTTTGTGTAACGGCTCTCACGCTCTCACTTTATTATTTGTATTGATTTTAGTTTTTAGTCGTTCGGGGCGAATGTACAAAACGACAGAATTTTTTTTAAGTTTTATTTAATTGGTTATTTTGTGATTTTTTTAAGCGTTTTATTATATCACATTATATTATTTATGTATTTTTGGTTTTTTATAAGTTGAGGATTAATATCATTTGATAAAAATTATAAGTAAATTATTATTATTATTATATTGTAATGGTATGTTTTTGGGTTTTCATTTACCCAAGTTCAAATTCTAATATTAGGGATAGGACCCCTCATAAAAATAAATCATGTTTTTAATTCAAAATTTATGTCATGTGAAAAACCTAGTTCAATTCCCTAAAAGGTCAGGGTTCCATTGATTCCATCTTTACCAACAAACTAGGGATTATAGGCAACCAAAAAAAATTGTTAATATCATTTTAATGATATTTTACAAATATTTAAAATTTATTTTAAAATTACATTAATTTAAGAATATATTGGTGTCAATATTTCATATATACCATATAGAGGTTGAAATCTTTGAATTTATCAGACAAGCACCCCCACTCATCATTTCATCAAAACATGGTAGTTTTATGTTTTACACATTTTTCCATGCATACTATTGTTTCTAAGGTATTTGTTTACTTTCTTATAAATTGTAATTTGTTTGTTAAATGAATTATCATGGATTTTAGTTTGTAGGAAGATTAATATAACTTATATCTATGTCCTAGGAGAACAACATAAAGGTTTGGGCTTTACCTCTTCTTTGGAGGTCCAAGGTTATATTTTCTTCTTTAAATTCTAGGATTGGTACTGAGCAGTATCATGAGCCATGACAACATCAACAATAACATATGCAGTTTTTCTCCACAAACTTGAAATCCAAATTCTTTGGTTAAATGAAATCAAATCATCAAGCTCTCCACTTCTCTAATCTCCAAACTCTAAGATCTAATATCAAAATGAGAAATGTGGTGGTACTCTAAAACAAAGATTAACATAGCATAGAATAGAGAAAATTATTGAAATTGTAATTTGGTTCATGGCCAAGGCCAATATTGTGTGATAGGGCATTTCATTGTACAATGTATTAATTATTTGTAATATTTTATTATGTATGCCCTATGGATCCAAGTTAACCTTGTTATGGTTAAACCCTCTTTATATTTTGTAATTAACCTAAATCCCTCTTATTATGTCAACTTAGGTTAAACATTATTATGTTATTAGAGTTTTGGTATTGGTATAGATGCTCCCTTCCACCCCTCATTTGATTATTACAGTGTTGCGTATCTTATCTATAGATAATGCAATTATTATTTATGTTGCCTATGGGTGCCCCCAAATCCATGTATGTTTTCCTTTCTTTCATCCTTTTAAGCTTTGTGTATAAGATTTGAGTGAATGATTTCTTTCTATTATGTTATGGAAAGCATTGCAAATTCCAATATGGTATCAAAGCGAGTATGGAACAACATCACTTGGTCAAGCAAGAAGCTAACTTGGTGCCTTTTGATTCTTTTTCCAAGTTTTGGGATAAATTATTCCTCAAATATTCATAAGCATATCTTATAGAATAAGTCAAGAGGAAACCCTACTCCACAAATCTATTTTTTCTTCTTTAAATACCTTAGAGAATGTGGGCCTTCTTTTGCTTGCAAAGTTTAGTAAAATGATTTTTTATCATGTTTCCATGGCCACAACTCAGAAAGAAGATTTAGTAGGAAAAATTCAAAATCAAACTGACCTCTTCTCTTGTAAGCACTCTCTACAATGCTACATCAACAAAGCAGGGCCACAAGGGTAAGATTGTAAAGACCCTCCTTCACGAACTTGATCTTGATGTTGAATTATGTACTGATGTGTGGATATCTAATGCATGTTTTTATTTTTATGTTATCAAGATGAGTTGATATTGCATTTTATACTTTGCTTAAGATATATGGAGAATATGGTATTGTTGATGAACTTTTTAGATGCAAGATCAAGTACTCTCATCGATGGATTTGTATGGGACAACCACCAGAGTTGAAAGAAAAATATGGAAAATGATGGATGACTTATTCATCGACAGCTCAAGGGTAAAAGTATACCCTTCATATAGATGTATTGCATTTATTTGTTGTTTGGATACAACGTTGGGCCATGAGATTGCTATGGCAAAGGAGTCATCCTTAGTAGGTAGGGGACAACATGTGGTTATCTTCAAAAGAAAAATGCCACCTACTTAAGGATAAAGCAATGGGATGTATTATGGAGTTGAAGATTTTTGTTTGTTTATGTTTTGAAAGAATAGAATTGATATTCCAACAAGTATTAATGAAGGCTTGTGATATTAATACTTGAAATAATTAATCTAAATATTTGGTATTAATTTAATTTGTAGGATGGATAATTATTCTAATGTTGGTAGCATTAGAAAAATGAAATAAATGTTTAATTTATGTAAGCTTGACACATTATTTCTTTCTTAAAAGAGAAAATATAAACATAGAGGAACACATTGTTTCATAAGAAAGGAATATGATGTTTTGCATTAAATATTTTATGTATGTATTGGAAGCTTGAATAATGGATGATTGTTAATTCCTTTGTTTTGGTCTTACCAAAGTGATAATATCAATGTTGTATTATAAGATGGATAGTTGATATTATATGTTTGGAGACCTTAGGATTTTGAATGATGGAATTATTTACATTTTTCTTAATCTTTTATACATGCATTATAAGTTGCTTGAATAAGATTATTTAAGAATATGGCGAGCGTTACTTTCTTTTGTTGCCCTGTAATACCTATGAATGGAGGTGGTCAACCAGCTTGGGGAGGAGAAAGAATATTTTAATCTAGGGATTTTTAAGAATCCTTTGATGGAATGAAAGGGGCTAGCATGAGGTAAAATATCGCGAGAGTAGACAGAGGCTTTGGAGAAGGATATTGAATGTATCTAAAAGCCATTGTAATCTATAGAGAAGGTAAGCGGTTTCAATCCATGTTGAATTTGTTTGGTCATAATTTTTACTCTCTTGTTCTATGTGTGCATGCTTCTTGCTTGTTTTGTTAAGCATTAGGTCCTTCTTTGAACCATTATGTTCAGCCATAGTTGGTGGCCTATTTTTTTTGTGGACTATTTATGCTTGTTACTTTCTTTGGGGATGGTTGAAGTCCTTCATTTGAATCCATAGGATTTGGAAAGCTTCTCCAGGGTGTTCTACATAGCCTAGCTTGATATAATACCTCCTATGATGTGCTTGCATTATCCTTGTTTCTTTAGGTGCCAAGCTTTAAGTTTGAAACATCGTCTTGGTTGCATGTTCTCTTGTGTGCCTGAGCACTATCTCATGCTTTGATTTTAGCCTGATGCTTCTTAGTTGTTAATGCTTTTTAAATTTTAGTATGGCTCCTTTCTAATTGTTTATCTGGATCATATTTTTTTATTTATCAAGCAAAGTTTGGATGTCTTCTTTTGGCCTTGTTTTCAGAATTGGTTGTAGTGTGTGTTAAAGCTCTATTTTGTGGGCTATGATGGGTGATGTTGTCTCGTATGCATGACCTACATCAACTAGAGATGATATTTTATTTATCTTTTCATTGTGTTAGCTTTTAAACATATTTTGATCCTTGGTGGAATTAAAGAAATTTGACCATGTTAGCTCTATGGTTTTTAATGAAAGATTTAGGGAAAGATTAAAAGATGTTTTATGGGATAACTTAGTCTTTAGTTTATAAACCATTGAAATTAGGAAAGAAATTAGATATGGAGTTATTATTCTTGGAGCTTCTTTCATTAGAATATTTTAGCTCACTATGTATGGCTTCTAGTAAAGAAATATTGATCTAATGGATTATGGTGATCTTTTAATTAGTTAGTGATCTTCCATTTAGTTGCTTGCATTGTATTTTTACATAGTTGCTTGATGAAAGAACTTTGGATTAGAAATAATTATAATGGTTTCCTAAGACTTGAGTAGGTAAGGGGATGATTATAGAGAGAAGTATGGGATTCTCTCCTTGTGTGTTGCATTGTATTTTTGTATAATTGCTTGATCAAAAATAATTATAATGGTTTCTTGAGACTTTAGTAGGTAAGGTGACCATTATAGAGAGAAGTATGGGATTCTCTCCTTGTGTGTTGAAATGTATGATGCATGGTTGCTTGCCTTATACATGGTGCATATTTAGTTGCATTACATCATGAGCTGTCATAATCCCTTAGTTTTCTTAAAGTCCATGGGAAATATTTCTTTATGAAGAAGATCATGAAAAGAAGATGGTGCAGTGGCCATTTGGATGGACTTGCTCTGATGTTTTTGGGAATGAAAAGTTGTTATGTAATTGGAAGTTTTGTTATGTAACACTTGGTTATTTTTATTCCTGCAATAATAGGACTTGGAAGCCTTCATGTAAAAATGTAGAGAACTTGATTTTTGAGCAATGAAGTAATAAGTTGGTTATGATGAAAGAAGAAGAAAAGTTATAAGTTAGCTTATGATATATTTAAGTTGCTTTTCTAGTTTAAATTAAATAGATGTTCTATGCTAGCATTATGTTAGAAGTTAGCATTATGATTACTTTAATATTGTTCTTTAACTTAGCAAGATGTTTCCTTTATAGTAGACTTATATTGAGATTTATGTTCTACTTTAATTAAAGATCTAGCATGGTGTTATAATTAAGCATGTTTCATTATAGCACTTTAATTATTTATGAGAGAGATGTTATTATTATTTTGGATACCCTGGTTTTGGGTGGGGTTTCTTAGGAATGAATCTAGAACCTTAATAGGATTTCTGAGTCAAAGATGACCCAATCTTGGGAGGAGTTGTGGTGCAAAAACCAGGTGGTCATGAGTTTTGGAAGGAGTTGCAGAGATGCAATAGCCAAGTACTCATGAATTTGGAAGGAGTTGTGGGGATGCAATAACCAGATACTTGTAATTGATACACCTTGAATGGTGAGGATCAAGTGTTCCATAACTATGAATTTAATGGAATAAATTATGAGACAACTATGGTGGTACCTTGAATGGTGAGACTCAAGTAACCATGTTCATTACTAGGTGAGTGATAATGACCTTAGTTAGGTCATGAAGGTGTGGTAACTAAGCACCAAGGCTTTATGCTAAAGTAACCTATACAGATAGAATTATGGAAATGTTAGGGAATAGGCATCCCCCTTTAAGTGGCATAGGCCTTAAAGGATAATCCCTACATTGTGGTCAAATTTTCCTATACTAGTGAGGGTTTAGAAAAGGTGGGGGTACCACTTTGGTGTTCTTCTAGACGATGAGGTTTAGTAAGGTGAATCCCAAAAAATATGGGATGTTGGCCACTCCTATTCACTTGAGTGTCATCTACAACAACATTAAATTCAAATGTGGTGAAGCCTTGAGAATGATGAAAATAATATTGGAACCCCTTTATGTGAACCTACTTGTGTAAATATATATATATATATATCTTTTGGATTGATTTTTGTGGGTTGTTATTGTTGGTATCAGAGCTTTAGGTCATAGGACTAGAAGCTTCCAAGGAGTGCACCTATGATGGGCCTTGACTTGATGTGCTACTTTGGGAAGACTTACTCTACTAGGAACCTTAACATGATTTAGGATAAGTCGGGTATTGCACGCCAACCAGATCAGTCAGACCAAGGAGTAAAAATCCTAGAGAGTATAGTTTCTTAATGGAGATGGCTCCTTGTGGTGAGGCAAGTGTGACCATGATCATTATCTAGGAAGTGATAATGGTCTTGACAAAAATGGCACCTTGTGGGTGGGCATGTGTGACCATGATCATTATCAGGTGAATGATAATGGTCCTATCATAAAATAACACCCTACAATAGGGCAAGCATGGCCAGGATCATTATCAGGAGAGTGATAATGGTCAAGGTTAGTTCATGGGGAGATAAAAACTAACTAATTTTAGAAAGTGTAGTTTAGGAAGAGATGGTAACTCATATGTCTCCTTTTATGCATAGGAGATGAAACCTATATTGAGATCATCCAAGAAGATGGTTATGCAAAAGGAAGTTGTAGTACACTCTCCAAAGAAGTCTAGAAGAACCATGAACTCCAGAAAGAAAATAAGGAGAACAATTGACTCCAATAGGGAAGCTAGGAAAATGGAATATTCCATGGGGAGAAGAACATATGTTACTTTCCTAGTTGAGTTGCTACAAGAGGAAGTGAAGCAACTCATATCTTTGGTTAGGTCATTGTAGGACCAGATGAATCAATAATGATTAATGTTGGAGATGATTTTTGAATGAGAATTCAAAAATGAGAAGGGTAAAGGAATTTCAAGAAAGGAACCTATGGTCAAAAAAAGAAATAAATCAAAACCCAAACCTCATAAACAATACAATGTAATGCAAAAAAGGGAACAAGGGAGAAAATGTGGGAAAGATCTCAGGGATCTAAGATAGGTTGCTTCATCTGTAAGGGGACTCATTATACCAATAAGTGTCCCCAATGGCTAGAGTCGAGTAACAAAGCAAAGGAGCAACCACACCAAATTTATGCCACTACAAGGAATTAGAACCTAGATGGACAAGTGACACCTATGCTAATGAATCGTAAGTTGTTTAATAGAGATGTTAGAATTTTAATAGATAGTGGAGCTATAGATAGTTTTATTTCCACTAGTATTATCGGGGATATGTTGGAAAGACCTAGATTTTTGGCACAAAGGTGGAAAGTTGAGTGTGGTTCTAGACAGAACTACTCAGTGGATCAATGTTTACCTACGACTAAGATAACCCTACCCATTGGATCCACCATTTGGAACTTATATTGAGCACCACTTCATGCTTTTGATAGTATCATAGGGATAGATTGGTTGAGGGCTCATGGAGCCTTAATCAATATTTAGGAAATATGGATGGATTACACCAATAAGGATAAGAAGAGAGTAAGAGTTCAAAGTAGTCAAGGGTCTTTTCGACCATATTTATTGTCAACTATGCAACTGAAGAAAGTCATTAAAAGAGGTGGTATGTTGTATGTAGTCAAGATAAATGGTAAGACAAACAATAAAGTGGATGAGGAAATATTTAAGAAACATTCAATTTTACATGAATTTAGGGATGTATTTCTAGAAGACCTCATAGGCCTACCACCTCGATGTGAATTTGACTTCACTATTGAACTAATACCTGGAGCTAAACCCATTATAAGGACACCTTAAAAAATAACCCCTATCAAGTTATAGGAGTTAAAGGTGCAACTTCAAATTTGTTAAAAAAGGGTCTGATCAAATCTAGTGTGTCACCTTGGGATGCTCTAGTATTATTTGTGAAAATGAAGGATGGTTCTTTGATATTGTGCATTTATTATAGGATGTTGAATAAGGTGACCATAAAAAATAGGTATCCTTTGCCAAGGATTGAGAACCTCTTTGATTAGCTAAAGGATGCCACCATATTTTCAAAGATTGATTTAAGATCTAGATATCATCAACTGAGTATTTGAGAGGAGGATACTCATAAAACAACCTTTAAGACTAGATATGGACACTATGAGTTCACAGTGTTGCCATTTGGGTTGATAAATGTACCATCAAATTTTATGAATTTGATGAACAACATGTTTACAAAATATCTAGACCAGTTTGTTTTGGTATTTTTAGATGATATCTTGATATATTCTCATACCAAAGAGGAACATGACCATCATTTAAGGTTAGTGTTAGTGGTGCTATGAAAAACTAGCTATATGGAAAGTTGTCTAAATGTGAGTTCTATACCTCACAAGTGTAGTATTTGGGATGTATCATCTCGATAGAAGGAATTATTGTAGATCCTAAAAAGGTTGAAGTTATATTAAGTTGGCTTGCATCAACAAATGTGTTTGAAGTAAGAAGTTTCATGGGGCTCACTGGTTATTATAGGTATTTTGTAAAGGATTATTCAAATATTGCCTACTCTATCACCAACCTTCAGAGGTAAGGAAAGGATTTCAAATGGTCAAAGAAATGTGAAGCCACCTTTGAGACTTTGAAGAATATGCTAACTACAACACCAATTCTCAAGATACAAAATCTTATTGAGAATTTTATAGTGTGTACAGATGCTTCCTTAGAAAGTTTGGGTGGGGTATTGTCCCTGAATGAGGCTACAGTAGCATATGAGTCTAGGAAACTCAAGAAGCATGAGTTGAATTATGCTACTGATGACTTAGAATTAGCAGCAGTTATGCATGCACTAAAGGTCTAGAGGCACTATTTGTTGGGCAAACCTTTTGAGCTAAGGACAAACCATCAAAGTCTAAGGTATATTTTTACCCAACCTATGCTAAATGCTAGATAGAGAAGATGGATAGAGTTCTTAGCAAAGTATGACTTTGTTATTGAGTATATCAAAGGTAAATAAAATGAGGTTACATATACCTTGAGCGAGAGAAGGCACATAAAAACATTAACCTGGAGTCATATAGACTTGACGAACAAAGTCAGAGATATGCAACTACATGATTAATATTGCATGGAAATTTGGGCTAAAATTGAGGGCAATCCTGAGGAAAAATAAGGATGTCAACATAAAATATGGTCTTTTATGCTTCAAGGATAGGGTTGTCATACCCAAAACTGGTGAATTAAGGAGAATGATTATGCAAGAGGTGCATAGTTCTCCATATTCTGCTCATCCAAGAGGGTCAAAAATGAGAGAAAACATGAGAAAGACCTTCTATTGAGTAGGAATGAAACATGATATCACTAGTTTTATTATAATATGTTTAGAATGCCAAAATGTTAAAGTAGAAGATTGACATCTAGCAAGGAAATCATACCCACATGATATACCTACTCAAAAATGGTAGGTAATATCTATGGATTTTATTGTGGGTTTACCCAAGACTAGGTACTAACATGATGTAATTCTTGTAGTGGTCGACAAGTTGACCAAGGTTGCACATTGTATACTAGGGAACATCAAGGATGATGCACCGATAGTGGTAAATATGTTTACCAAATGAATTTTTAGGTTACATGGTTTTCCTAAGGTGATCATATTAAACAAAGATTCTTGGTTCACTTTAGAATTTTGGCAAGCTCTTCACCGTGTAGTGGGCACTAAGCTGAATATCAGTTTTGCATATCATCCAAAAATAGATGGACAAATGGAGAGGGTGAACCAAGTGTTAGAGGATATGATTCACATGTACTACATGGATCAAAAGTCTAAGTGGGAAGACTTTTTACATCTAGTGGAATTTACATATAATAATGGATACCATGCATCCTTGGGAATGGCTCTGTTTGAAGCCTTGTATGGTAGAAGATGCAAAAAATCTCTATCATGGGATAATCCAGAGGATCAGGTGGTGATCAAACCAGACATTATTAGAGATATGGAGGAGCAGCTTAGAGGGATTCAACAAAGGCTCAAGGAAGTTGTCAATCACCAAAAAAGCTATGCTAATCTAAAAAGATCACCAAGAGAATTCTCTATGGGAGACAAAGTCTTATTGAGGGTAAGACCCATGAAAAGTGCCATCAAGTCAACTAA
>JAQPPZ010003712.1:0-10222 GCA_028583015.1 Wollemia nobilis
AAGACATAATAAATCATTATTTCTTGAAAATCCCCTCTGATAGACATTATCTTGAAAATGGTTCAAAATGACAAGGCATTCGAATATCACAGCATTAAATTTGGGTCACCTCCATCCTCTTTAAAATTGAACATGAGCTTCATTAATTTACTCCGTATTGAATTTGCTTTGAAGAGGGAATAAAACCTTCGAGAAGATGTCCTTGAAAATGACACAAATGTTTTCTACTTCGTTTCGCCAATATTAAATTAGAAAAAATAATTTGAAGCAAATCTTCAACCGAAAATAACAAACCTTTAATATTGCTCAAGATGATGGTAATCAATGATCAAATCTTGTATTATTTAATTTGGCACATAGTTTTTACTTAATTTATCTTCAAGTTCCGCAAGAAACCGAACTTATTCGCCTTGCCATGAAAAAAATACTTACATAAAATATATATTAAAATCCTCTTCGCCTAAACTTCGAGAATTTTAATAATGTTCATTAAAAATATTCTTGCCTAAAATTATTTTTAAAATCCGCATTCTCTCGAATACAAATTTCAATACGCATTCGCCTCACTTTAATCCCCTTCGAAAATGTCTTCATCCATAATAAAAATTTTAATACGCATTTGCCTCAAGAAAGGGTGAATTGCGTCTTCGCCTTGGCACAAGAGCGAAATCGCTTTTGAATTTGCATTGTCACCCGATTACATGTTTCAGGACCATTCGCCCCCAAAAGAGGTGAACGTAATAGTTGCCCATGCTTCAGGGTGATCGCGCCGCATAACCTTTAAGTGTGTTTGCCTGCTAAAAGGGAAAACACAACGTTTGCCTCTATTATGGGGCAAACGTGACTGTGTTCTGATCTTCGGTGCTTGACGCTATTAAAATTACATTCTCCCCTCTTATGGGGCAAATGTAATTACATTTAACTTTGTTTCACGCATTCTTCTTTTAATTATGTTCATGTTCAATATTTTGGCTGAACTTTGTCATTTTTTTATTTTCTTTTTCTTTTTATTTCACTTTTGCTCTTATACCATGGTTTTTGAAACGAAATCAAATTTTCTCCATATTTTCAATTTCTTTAGTGGGCGACTCAACAAAATTAATTCAAAGTCAATTTCGAAGCCATGCTCAGGATTAAAAAGAAATTATTCTTCAAATGAAAAATTTGCATAACAGAAAAATTAAAAGACTGTAATGCTTTTTAAAAATTGGTAAAATACCACCTCCTGAATTCTTTTACATTACAATCAATTGTTTATTAAACCCAATGTGGCATATTGCAAACTTGCCAACAACTACAATCAATAGTCATCATAAAAGTTCCCAAAGAGTTTCCAATTGAAGATAAAACAACTTGATTCCAAAATTCAATTGGGAGTCCAAAGAGTCTAACCCACATAGGTCTTGTAGAAGGGGAATATCTTCTTCAACTTTAAATTTAGTATGCCAAGGCTTCTTGAAAAGTTCGCCCTTCCAAAGAACCAAGGAACCCCTTGAAATGTTTTCTCTCTATCTTCATTATTAGCAAATAAAACTAGAAAATAACTATTTGGATAAATAGAATTTTTTTTTTTTTGGTGGTGGCCACAAGGGGTAAATGGACTGTGACCACGAGGGAACCATTACATAACATATCCGGTAATGAGAGAAGGCGAGAGATTAGAACCGGGCCTCTCAAAGAACTAGAGAGGTTTAACTTACCCACTTGCTCTCCAACCTCCCCATATGGGCAGATAAATTAATTTATGTGGAAAACACTCCTTTTTCTAAGTGCCACTCTCAACAAGTTGGGTATAGAGGAATGGAGTTCTTGTTTGTCTCTACCAAAGACATAGGACATTCCTAACTATACCATATATCTGCAGGATGGAGACAAGGGGAATAGAACCTGGATCGACCTCTATGAGCACCCAAGGTATTTACCACTACACCACAACAAGCAGATGGATAAATAGAAATTTTAACTCACCTTTTGTTTTTTCTTTTTTTGTAGCCCAAATTTTGAAAGTAGATAGGCTCGAATGAAAACCCAAGAAATGATAAATTAGTCCTCTTTATTCTAGATCTTCTATGCTATTTTGAATGATTCCCATATCTAGCTTAACAATAAGAGTTCCATCGCTTTCCTAAGACATCCTAACTCAATTTTCCCATGATTAATCTTATGCATTCTCGTAGGTTTATAGAAAACCCTAATATTAATATTAGTATTAGGTTGAGGCTATCCACCATGAAGGGCATCCCTAAAATTTATTTTTTGGGGCTTCGAGTCTTTGAAATCCTTATCCTTGAAAGGGGTTTCCATAGTGGATCTATTTTAGGGGTGCACCTTAGCATCCGATTCACTTGATATTTGAACTATTTTAGATCAACTCCTTGAAACGTGTTTTGAGATCTCTTTAATCCATGACTTGGACGCTAAGAAAAGGTATGATTTTCACTTTTGTTTTGTGTAGCAAGTTGGAAGTTGTTGTCAATCAAGTTTAAAGTACGATCCTATTGAAAGATATATTTCTAACCCTTATTGGGTCCCCTACAACATATCCCACTAAAATATTGAGTAGAACCCACAAAAAAGTTAGCCACTAGGTCCCGTAGGCTCTAAAAACAACCTCTAGAGCTACTTGCATTCAACACAAATGAAACACTTGCACAATTGCTTGCTTTCAAAAAACTCTCTATGAAGAGGTTACCTCTACTATATTATGTTGTATTATGATTACATCGATATATATTTTTATTCTTCAACATTCTCTATCATGCATTATATGTAGTGCTCTATATTTTTCAACATTTCTTTGCTATCCTCTAGTGACGCATTTTGAATATTTGTTCCTATTTTTGTTTGCTTTCTTTCCATGGTAATTGTTTCCTTTGATCAATCTTCAATATATTCAAATAATATTACATTCCACAATTTTCAAATGTAATTTATTTGTTGTAGAATCCCTTATTACTCATGAGATAGTTTTTCCTTCCAATTTTCAATTTGTTTTCAATATTTTAATTCTTTTGTAGAAATCCTTTTATCTTCAAAATCAATTTTCTACAATTTCAATTAATTATTTCTTCAATTTATTTTCTTTGTTCTTTCTTCTTCAATTTATTTTCTTTCAATTTCTTCCTTCAATTTAAATTCTTCTTTTCTTTTAAATTCAATTTTAAATTTTCATTCATCAATTTTTTTTCTCCTTCAATTTTTTCTTCTAACTTTCAACTTCTTTCAAAATTCTTCAATTCAATTTTAATTTTCAGTTTCACAAATTTGCATTCAAATAATTCATTAATGTTCTTATAACTCCCAATTTTAATTCTTCACACAATAATTATCAACCTTCAATTTATTCCCTCCTTCATTTTAAAAATTTACATTAACTTCTTCTATCCTCTTAATTATTATTATCTCCAAAAACTAAATTTTTTCTTCTTCAATGAATTATTCAACATTATAAGACAAGTAAATTCTTAACTTATTCTATGTCAACTTTATTTCACACTTCCTACTTGAGTAAATTATTCCTAAATGGACATTACAACAAATACATAACTACAATTATACCCTCACGTATGTTTGACCTTAATCTATTTTGCACACATACTTTGTCCATGTTGAAATCCTCCTCTAAATATAGTCATCTCGTACATATCCTCTATTCACTTCTCTAAAAGTAGCAGTTACTACTTTGAATGCAATGGATGCACTTTCCTTTGTGTGGATGTGGTATATCCAAATGTAACACTTTCCAAATGACATGCTCTCTATATGAAACATTTTTATGATAATGTTACAATGTTTTCTAAATTCTACATTCTTCAAATACAATGTTCTTATGAAAATGTTTACTTCTCAAGGACATTATTCTCAATATCACTTTTATTGCTACGTCACTTGATTCTCAATATTGTTTCCTGTAATTTTCCTTGCACTAGTTCTATACATATCACTAGATCTACAAAGGTTAATTTGTTCTCTTGTTCTCTCAATATCTCCATGTTTTCCTCTCCTTCGCTTAGTCACTTCTTCACCATAGCTCTCACTTCACTACAACACATTTCTACTTTCATAGTCATGAATACACTCCAATCAATGCTCCTCACTTATTAAAAAAACTCTCTTCTCTCCTCCTCATTGAATATCTTCTTCTTCAAGAACTCCAACTACAACACCATATCTCTCCTATTTGCCTTAATTATCTTCTCTCCAATTTTTGCTCTTCATTGTTCTCTTTTAACTCCAATTTATGCTTTCTGCTCTTCTTCCCGTCAATGTTGTTATTATCTATTGTATCATGGATGTCTAACCTGTTGTCACTAGAAACCAATGTGGATCCATCTAAGAACACCTTCAAGGTGGATCTAATACCACTATTATAAAATTACCACTATTATCCTTACAATATAAATCCACATGATCTCATAATAATATACATAAATCAATAATCACTTGAACATCACACTCATTGAAAACTTTATTGAAAATATATCTACTATGCTACCCTTAAATATAATGCTTTGATACATATTACAAGGATTTGAATTTATTATATACATACATGGACTCTTCTATATAAAGCATGAATCTTGATTTACACTTACTCCTTCATCTCCTCATACTCATAGAAGATCCAAATCTTCACATTTATCTCTTACATAATAAATCTCACATATTACTTAAAAATATCTCTCATAATTTTGCATAACTCCTCACTTATAAACTTGAAACTTCACTCATATAAATCACACTTACAAATATGAAAACACACACTCATAACTCCATACATATTTACATGACACTTACTCACACTTAATAACTTTACACATACTATGGATTCAAATATTAAACATACCCTAATTTAAAATATTTACAAGGTCGTGTCCGAGGTGTAGACTAATTGATTCGACCAAACTTCTGTAAGGGGGGTGGAGGTCCATGTCTGAAATCTTAGACCTTTTAGACCGAACGCTTGTCCCTTTTTGTGCTTTCAGAGTGTAAAAGGGTTTTAAATTATTGCTAAATGTGGTTAGTAGGGGCGTACTCACGCGAAGATCCGTGTGGTGACTTACGGGGTGAACAATGCGTACACTAAGGGTATTATAGTGTTAGACAACCTTCCTTGATTCGTGGTGGTTGTCGATTTCCAAAATGTAAAAAAGAAAATTACAAGGTCCTTGCATTAATTTTGCAAGGTAACAAATAATGTAATACCTCAAACAAAAATAACATGATCCATTGTATCAATGTCATCTCATCTTAATAATAGTATTTTGTAATCAAGGGCACCCATCCAATTGTGCCTATTTATAACTATGGTTTTAATTTTTCTCTTTTAAAAACCAACTCAAACTCTCACTAGATTTGGATTTAAATATTAATAAAATATTTGCATATCAAGCACAATTAGTACTAAAATAAGTACAATGACAAGGAAATTTGAAGTCTTTAGTTACAATTTACAACATGTAAATACCAAGTGTAGTTTTCAATCTAGATATCATGTTGCCAATCATAAACACAGCACACCTGGGGCAAAATCGTTACCATAAAATCACACATAATATAAGTAATATCATCACTAAAATTTGATGAGAAACAACACTTCCTCCTCCATTATGCTGGAAATGTGAATGATATCCCTTATTTCTAGAGATCTCTTCTTATGATCATCTCCTTATATAGTTTTATTTCATTTTCTTTTCTTATATTTGTACAATGGAGATTGAATAATACTATCCTTTCCATTATATTCCTCTCCTTTTTTATATTCCCAACTTATAATATAAATTCAAAAAATTCCATTACCTTATGGTTGTAGTGGCTACAAAGTCACATGTTTAGAAACTACCCATATTTGAGAATAAACTAAAACTCTAAGTAAAACTTCAGAACCTAGACTTACCATGTATGTAAAATTCTAGTTATTCATTGTGTGAATATTGTAGGTATGAGTGGTAGGTTTTGGGTTGGGCACCACCTTCATTTTTACAACAATTTATGATTTAATTTTGTTGATTATGGAGGGGACTTTATTTGTGACAATTGTTGGATTTTTAAGCCTTTATACTACCACAAAATATAATGGAATACTTCACAACAACAAATAAAACTCCCAAATATAAAATAGCCACAATAATAAGGTCAATATAATAATATAATGAGTAGAATAATATGAGAAAATTAATATGTATATCAAGGCTTATAATAAATAAAATAACATTAATTTATATATTGAAATATGAATGTAAATAGCCCGAATCATTCATGTACTATGCATAAAGAACAACTTACAATATTAATTGCTCAAATGTATACAAGCTTTATTGATCCTCTTCTTTCTATTAAACTTAGAATAAGATTTATTTATTTGTATTCTATTTTCGTTTGATACATTCTATGGAGCATTGTCTCTATAATATAGCCATTAAATAATGTGACTATTTAGATACTTGACTATTGTTCTCCATATGCCAAGTCTCATGACTTTTAGCTTATCTAACATTTGCACACCTCTACATGATTCTTGGACTCTTACATGCACTCTTAATCTAAGACACTTGTGCACATTTACTCAACCTACACTTTCACTTCATCCTACATGACACTTATGTATTTTTTGCATATTACACTTCTTTTTACATGACAATTGTCGTATCAGACATTCAAACTTGCATAAAAGAAAAATATAACTCACACTCTGCAACTATAGACTCAACCTCTAATCTACTATTTTCATAAATGTACCATGAAGGTACCATGAGGGTAAATTAGCATGTACCAAATAGTGTAATATACCTCAACAATTTCCTTTGTATTACATTATTTGTTATTAAAGACTTTAGTCTTCAATCTTGGTCTTCGTCTTTGTCTTCAATATTCAAGTGACCTTACATTGTTCATAAACCCCTGCTTCATATTTTTCTTCAGTCTCTTTGATTTCAACTTTGTGTTCTTATTCATATTCATTCTTTAGATTATTTGGTTCTTTAGTCTTTGTATCTTCAAGATCATGAACTTCTTGAACTATTTCATTGGTACAAGGTTCAAGGTATGAATAGCTTTCCTTTTTCTTTTAACTCTAGATTAAGTGTGCTTCCTTTGATCTAACTTTGTTATAGCCTTAATATTGTTATGTCTCTTCTGAACATTCATTTAGAGCATCATAATAATTAGATGAACTTGGAATGTCAATATTACAAGAATAATGAAACATTGTTTTGAGATAATTCACATGATTCATTTGTATCTATCTCTACTTTCTTATATAATTTTCAATCAACTGTTTTTATTTCAAAATTTTATCTTATAAATATCAAGTGAAAGCAATACCATATACATTGGCGATACCTATATCAATAGGTATCATAATACCATCTTTTTCAATTTTCAATTGCTTCAATAGGTCTTGAGTGTAAATAGTATTCAAATATTCAAAATTTCATCCATAGCTTCCTCCTTATAGATGAATTGTAATGCCATATCTAGTTTACCTTTAGATTTTTCAATCAAGTTCTTAATCCCAAATTTATAACTTCTAATCTTTCCTTTCTAATTATGGACTCCATATTTTCTTACATATTTGTAATCTCTTACTTTATATCTCTCTAATAAGACAAATTTGATTATTTTTAAAGGGGTAAACTCTTATATCTCCTAGGTTCAAATAATTCAAATATAAAGTCTTCTAAATTTGATTCCTACGGAGTAGTAAAACTTATAACTCCCTAATTTATAAATAATATCAATATGAAATTTGCAAATTTTTATTTTTCTAATCCTTTGATGTTGAAAACCTTTTAACTCAAAAATTAAATTTGCAAAAATTCAAAAAGCTTTTACTATATATTTATTTTTCAAAATTTCTTGAAAATACATTTTTTAATACTTCAAAATAAATATTTCAAAAACTTAATAAAGTAGACATCCTTATTACCCCATATCTCTTTTAATAAAAATTTTAAATTCCAAAAATAAATCTTTTATAACTCATAAATTATAATTAAAATCTTATTTATCACTCCTTAATTAAATATCCTTTCACCCATAGATATAACTTATACCCCACAAAAACTTAATCAAATTAAAATTTAACCTTTAGATAAATTGATGTCTGAATCATGCTCCAAATTGCTCGCTTGTTGCTATTCTTCAAAACCAATTTGGAAGTTCCTTGATGATTAATATCTTTTGCAAGGAACATCACATGTGTTTAGAAAACGTGTTACCTTCTTTAGCTTTAATGCTTAGTGCATTACAAAATGATGTTGTAGGTATTTCTTGACTACATGATGTTTGATGCACATGTCTTAGGCTTTCTATGAGTGCTCTAACTTACTCCAATACTTGATTGCACTACCTTTCTCCAAAGTTAGATGGTTTGCCTTCCACTGGTTGTTTCGTCTTCTTGTAATGTTAGATGCTTTTCCTTCATCCAATGCAATATGCTTCTATCAATATTGAATGTTGGTGCAATGCTACTTTTTGTTCTTTAATATTATAATTTTTGCTTATTCCTTTAGAAGCTCTACTTATTCCTTTGGAAACTTTGCTTCTTTCTTTGAACACTTTTTATCTCTATTCATTGTATAGCTTTTCCTTGTTATACTATTATGTTGTGTTACTAATCCTTATGTTGCTTTTAATCTTCATGTTTACCCTCTCTTTCAATGTTGTAGATTCATAGGGTTCCTAATGTATGGTGCTTCTATAAAATACAAAGACATTTCTTACCACTTTACTGTTTCTTTATGTTAATGTTGGATTGGTCATTTGGTCAATGCTTTTATGCACAAATGGATGATCTTCTTCCTTATTTTTGAATTTGTCCAAATGACCTCTTTTGCTTTTTCTTACTAGAGTCGGGAAAATAACCTCTTTGTTCTTCAATATATAGGGCCTTTCTTTTTCTATATGATATTATCTTTTTATATGATATTTTAGACCTTTTTCTATAAAGACCCTCTTGGGTCTATCTTCTATATGGGCATTGTTCCTCTATCATGAGTCTCTCTTCTTATCTTATGGCTTCTTAGACCTTTCTCAAAATATTGTCCTAATATTTAATATTCCTTAGAAATATTTCAATGCTTTCTTCTTCCTCTAATAAATTTCAATAAGGGCTTCTCATCCTTCTTATATTCAATGTGGGTTTCTATGTCCCTCTTGTATTCAATTAAAGATGACTTCTTAAATATTTGTTGGTGTTGTTGAAAATATGTCAAGGTAAAATAACTCTATGACTTGATTCTTCTTATTTTTTAAGCTCAAACAACTCTATGAATTGATTAATTTTCTTTGTATGTATTAATTAGAAGCTGAAATTCTTTTCTATCTTCTGTAGGAAGCTTCTCACACTTCTGTAGCTTAATCTCTACTAGTGTTGTTTGAACTCTAAAATCTTCAATATCTTAGGTCACATATAAAACCCAATGTCAATATGACTCTTTTTTGAATGACCAACTATCTCTGAGTTGGTTCTGCCTCAATATTCAATATACAAATCTTCAAATCAATGTCAGGGTGGGTCTCCTTGAATGATCAACTTATTTCCATAGTTGATTCTACCTCAATATTTAATAAAAAAAAACTTCAATTATTCAAATCAATGCTAGGATGGATATTGCCTTGAATGACTAATATTCCTTTTGGTTTGGTTTTGTCTATCAATCAATGTCCAACTTTTTTAAGTTGGCCCTTATTCTCATTTGAGTCCTAACATTTACCGGTTTTCCTTCAACCTAGTGGGAAATACCCTAGCCTAGTCTACTCAATATGACCTTCTAAAAATAGAGTCCAAGTATTCACTACCTTCAAAGTGGATAGATATTAAATCAATAGTAACAAATGTAGAAAAATCTAATTAATAATGGTGATTTAAATAAACTCTATCAAACTGGATAAAGTCTAGTGGTAACTTTGATATCACTGTTGGCTTTTTAAGCCTTTGTATTACCACAAAATATAGTGTAATATCTCACAAGAACACATAGATCCCCAAATATAAAATAGCCACAATAATAAAGATCAAGATGATAATATAACAGAGTAGAATAATATGAGAAAATTAATATGTATATCAAGGCTTTAATAAATAAAATAGCATTAATTTATATATTGAAATATAAATGTAAATAGCTTGAATCATTCATGTACTATGCACGAAGAACAACTTACAATATTAATTAATCAAAAATGTATACAAGGTTAATTGATCCTCTTCTTATTATAA